>JAVQKG010016862.1:0-10056 GCA_036025885.1 Hypseleotris bucephala
TGCTAACATATTTGTAAGTGTTAAATGTTCATTCAGCTAGACGATTGAGACTTTGGCAAAATGTCCCAGGTTTGGTGGTGTATTTAATTTTCCCCTGGACTCACATTAGAATTTGAACTCGCTCTCAAGGATTTTACACATTAAGCTCATGTTTCGATGGCATATATCTTCATTATCTCAAGCCTTTCCTAAATAAATATAATGATTGTAGCCATTTCCTAAATAATCCTTTCCAACTGTATATACTGTGACCAAGAACGAAACCCTTGTGTGAGTTCATATATTCATATTTAGTGTACTTGGAACTTACTTAAAGGGGTCTACCATATTATATCAGAACACATATTTTTATTTCATTTGAGTAATTACGTAATCCTGTATGCTGAGGCACAAGACTTCTCAGGAGCTGAAAACACTAGTTTGCTAGTAATTGCTCCACTTCTCCTAGTTATTGCTTCACTTACATATAACCCACTTGCTACTATTTTCATTTGTTTGCCGGGGCTGTATTAGCGAAGTGGGTCTGGTAAAGGAGAAAGAGGCCCTTAAAGGTAAATAGTATGTACCAAAGACTAGCTTTTATTCGGTAGAAAAATAGCAAAGGCTCATGACAGTAAAGGTAAAGTGGGAAAACAACATGTATTTAAAAACATAGAAAAAAAGCATTTTGTGGCGACTTTAAAACCTCTTGTACTAGCTACCATGCCTTTGGAATGCATTAGCAAAGTAATAGTCACTTCTACCCAGAACATCTTTTACATTTGTCTGTAATAAATGAATTGTTGTGTGCCCTGTGACACGTATTTACACTCTTGCTCGACAAAGTATGATTAGTTAACTGGAAATACAGCGTTTGATTTATACAGAGGCCGCAAAGCAAGACATCTCACTGATTAGGGTCTAAATTTAATCTATCTAACAGCCATGGAGGTAATGGACAGTAACGGCGGCTTCGCGAACTCACAATTTGCAGTTTTCAATTACACTTACATGAAAGCGTTTTGATAAAGTCTGTGGTGGAAGTTGTGTATTGTTACGATTGTGTTGGGGTTAGGGCTAATTTGCCGAAACAATAGGACACTTGTTAATGTCAGTTTGTGGGAGACGCCAGGCAGCAGCAGGAGTCAGAATGCAATTACCACAGCGCTGCCTTCATTACGAGGCGGAAAATTGCATCTCATTAGAAAAAGTAAATGATGCATATTTCTGGAGCCTTGTCAGGAGATGTGTTTATCAGCTGAAATGAAGATGAATAAACCATAAATAAACCAGGACTAAACTAGGACTAATGCGGGACTAAAGTGAGACAAAGTCAGGACTAAACCATGTCTAAACCAGGACATAACTAGGTTTAAACCAAAACTAAACCCAAAAAGTCATAAGATCAGAACTAAACTAACGACTGACTAAAGTAGGTCTAAATCAGGATTAAACAAGACTGAACCAACACTTAATTAAGCTCTAAAGCAGGGCTACTAAACTAGGTCTTAACCAGGTCAAAATCATTCAAATCTGTTCAATAGTGTTTGCATAAAACTGCTAACAGACAAAGAAACAATAACAAAAACATCAGCTTCTTAGTGGAGGTAACAAAAACTAAACTAGGTATTAATCAACAAAGTCTAAACCAAAACTAAACCAGAACTAAGTCAGAACAAGGAACAATCAGGTCGCATTTATTAAATCATTTTTAAACTGGGTCTGGACTGGATTTTCAGAAAGTTGTCAGGCCATATCATAATGTTCCGAATTTCTCTAGGAATTTCACTTTCCTGTATGTTGTGTATGTGTGTGTATCTATGTGATTACTTATATGCTGCTGTGATGGCTGCACTATATTTGTCCAGATGCCAGTTATCAGTTCATTAAGCAGAGAGTCCATCCATTATGGAGTGAGGAATGTGTCTGTCACTGCGGGCTCCATTAGCACCGCATCAGGCAGATTGAAACCTGGATTAAAAATGCATCTCAAATTACTTCTGGACATATGCCTCGCTGTTGTGCTAATTGCTTATATTTGTTTTTGCACTGATGAACAGCTCAAATAGTGCTGTCTATTTCACACCTCATTCCAAAGTGAGCCAGGTTTGAAGACATGGTGGTATGTAAATAGCCTTCAGAAATATGCAGTTCTTCCCCAGTGCGCAAAATGCAAAGTAGATATATTCTTTGTGTTCAAAAATCCTCTTATAGACATTGTGAAGGAAAGGTAGTTTCTTTCAACCAATTTATCAGTGGTTGTAGGCTGCTCACATCTTTCTGTCTCTTTATGCTAATCCCAGATAGATGTTGAGATCAGGTTTGTGGAGATATAAGTAAGTGAAGATAGTGTGATTAAAACCAAGGCAACGGGCAAAACAAAACAAAAATGTCAGTGAGTCAGTGTAACTATTTTTATGGAGACCCATATTTGTAAGGACATAATAAGCGTGACCCAACTTTTTAGTTTGGTTAATCACTATTAGATCATTTTTGTTAATACATTTGTTCTTTTTTTCAGTGCTTGTATAATTTTGTTTCTTTAATTGTAATTTGAATGAAGCTTATGGACAAACCACAAACTTTTTTTTGGCTGACCATTTTTAGTGACCAGATTTACAGCTGACAACTGACTTTTATTTATCTATTTGATCACTGATCCAGATCCACCCCAAAAATAAATACTCACTTGCTAACTTTACTCAAAACATTACTAATTTACAACACTTCTTACCCTAAAACATTTGCACAGTCTCCGTACACAGCCCAAAAATACAAATCGTACGAATCCGACTATGGCTAGCAGGCATGCATGGATCATCTCCATTCTGCTCCGGTTCAGTTGCTGAGGAGAAGGAGGAAGCAGCGTCTTTGGAGAGAAGCCCTTTCATCACCTTCTAAGATCAATGTGTTTTTCACTGGCAGACGAGATAACTGCTGGGACACACAAGTTCCCAAACCATGCGCCGCAAACTGCAATTATTTAGCCCGCAATACTGCAGAAAGAGGCGCAGCATGCTCCCCTGATGAGTCTATAGGGTCAGGAATGAGATGATCCATTGGCAAACTATCACTTTATAACGGGAGGAAAATTGGCACCGTCGGACATTCTGATGGCTCTATCAAAGACGGCTTCACTGTTGACTGGAAATATGTTGGTGCTACTTTTGGGTGGAGTTCTAATCTTTCAACTGTAGAAAGCTGTCCAACAATGTATGTGATTTGAAATGGAAAGAGGGGTGTATAAGGATAAAGCTAGCATAGTTTTTAGAGTTTTTGTTCCCAACGTTACCATCAACTTTCAACATCAATATCATTTCTCCTGTTCATATGCATTCAAAGCACTTTACAACTGTGTATTAGTCACCAAATCCACTCTCACACACCTGCCCTAGGGCACATTGGTGAAGACATGGCAGCCACAGCCTCTCCGACCACCACTAAAAACTACCACAATTTATCTATTATTTACTATGTAACCAAAAAAGCCAAGAATAAATGTATTATTGACAGCCTTTGATTTAATTTTGATAAATGGACCACAAGACATCCCTCTTTTAACCTTCACCTTCATCACTATTAAGGTGTTCCATTATCACCTTGCGTTGAAGTATGCCATATCTAAAGTACACCAATAAATCTTAAACTTATGAAGATAAATTTATTTTCACTAATAAATGGGGAAGAACACACATAGACCAACAGTACCTCAAGGACTAACAATCTCCTCTAAAGGATAATTTATGTGATCCGACTCGCATAAACAGCAGTGCCTCTAGATACTGAGTAAGGGCGAACATTGATCAGGAATTAATTAATGAACTCAGCATATGTGCACAGCAGGAAAAACAACCCCGGTTTAAACTAGCAAATATTGATTATTCACAACCTGTGAGTGATTTAGGCTTTTGAACCACCTCCTCTGATGGGCGATCAATAAGCCTAATTAGACTGAACTGCAAACATGAACTCTATGGGATCACTGCATTTCTCAACATTCAGGCTCAACACTACAGTGTCTCCCCCGTTCCTGTAGGCACTTCTCAATCTTGTCCTCTACAACTACGTAAGCAACAGCAATTTATAGCACTGTGCCATTTAGGGCTGCAAATATTTGATTATTTTGCAAATCAATTAATCTGTCAACAATTTCTTCAATTAATTGGTGGGTAGAGAAAAGTGGGGAAAAAGGAGCTCAAACTAAGTATGCCACCTGAAGACTTCTGGATGGAACATACAAAAAATATATTTTTGTACAGTTTGGGCTTCATTACTGCTTTGTGTGGGTTGTTGTGGGTTTTTATCTGAGAAAATTGCATGTTTTAGAGTCTGAATATGCCAGTTAACCATTATAGACTACTAAATTAGTTGACAATTATTTCAATTATTCCAATAATTGATAAATCATGATTAATCTGATGAACTGTTTTAGCACTAGCACAGTGTTTATTATAGTAATGCTGACATTTTATATTATTGACCCCTTTTTTGAGCAATTGGGAGTGGTAATAATTTTAGCCAGTTTTATTTCTATAATTGTGCAGCACTCTCTGCTTTGTGAAGGTGTTGCAAGCATCCACTTTGTCAAAATCGTGATGGATCTATTTCCATCATGTCCTCACTGTCTTAATTTGGATACTCATTTCCAATTAATCCCTTCGCTGGACTCGGACAGCAGATACTTGTGAGGTTCGTAGAGGGTGTGTTTGATGCTGGTATCACGCAGGATTTTGACAGGGTCGTATCATGTAAACCTATGGAGAGAGAGAGAGGGGTGAAGGGGCTAAAATAGTTCTAAGGGCATTCTTGGTCAGTAGGAGAAAATGTCCACTCAATGCCAAAAGTCAAACAGGACATTGAGGACATGACTAGCACAAATGTTAGACCACAAATGAAATATGTGTTTAAAGGGCCCGTACAATGTTTTTTTTGGGAACACTTTATTTTACATTATCCCTTAACTACATTGTGTCTACCTAATTAAGTACAATGTAATTCACTGTGTAACAAATTTAATAGCTTCAGCAATTTTTGTCCCATTTTTGGTGGGCAAGAAGGGGATATAATTTATATAAAATGTCATTGTGCACCGATTCAAAGGTGTAGCAAATATCATAATCTAGTCAAATCTTGATGACAAAAAATATAAATGATAAAATATATGATAGAAAATGTCACCCACTGGGAGGCAGAAAAAGGTGCATGTCTCTTTAAGGCCTGCGGGCCACACCCACTTGACAACTACCACCACATGTTTTCAGTTGCTAAGAAAGCCAGCGCCTCAGCATACTTTCTCAAACATGCTTGAAACAAAACAAAAGCCAGATATGTTTTTGATGATGAAACAAAAAGTTGAAAAGTTGAGTTAGCATAATAGGCCCCCTTTTAAACTGCCGTGCCTATAGGATGTCACAGAGAAATGGTGAGTAACCCAATATCTGCTGCAAAAGTATGGCATGACTGCTGGCTGACCCCATCCACACGCGGGATGTGTGAGCCAGGGCGCTCCCGGGACGTATGTGTCTGAATGTGTGCGGTTAGCTTTAGCGGCGCAGTGCTTTATCATGTGAACCTCAAAAATGCTCAAGGACAGTAAGTGCAGATGAAATCACTGGAGAAACGCCAAAGATATAGATATATGGGCATGGATATGAAGTCAAAATGCTATTACAACCCACTACTATTCAAACAGACAGGCGTATCTTGTTTGGGAGCCATTTTGGATCAAGATGTTTTTGTTAGCATAAGCTTACACAAATATAAGTAGTTGCTAACAGCTGTGTCCAAGGAACTGTAAACTGGCAACTGCTGCGATATGCAATTTATTTTCATCAGATTAAAAGTAAACATCTAAATCCTGTCGTGTGACTTTACTTTGCTTCAGAAGTCCACCTGTTTACATTTTTGAAGGTTCTTTCCTCCATTTTGTCAATGGTTCTAAGCTGCTCACATCTTTCTGTCTCTTCATGCTTATCCCAGACAGACTCAAACCAGGTGAAATAACTCCCAGCAAAGGCAATGGGCTGATGTCACAGTGGTAAGATAATGTAAAAATCCCATATACAAACTGCATCTGAGAATAATTTAATTCAACAATAAATCAATTATTGTCTGTTTACCAAAGTATGAGCTATGTTAACTTGAATTCTTGATATTGTAACCTAGAATGGCGGCAGTGGCAGAGTCGGTAAGCGTCGCCAAGTAGTTTGCCGGTTCAAATCCCCGGCCAAGCGCATGCTGTCATGTCCATGGCAACCCACATTGCTCATGTATATGAATGTGTTATTGTGACTGTATGACTGTGGTTGTCAGGAGAGGCTTTCTGTCTCTGTGTGACTGAGTGAATGAATAATGCACAAAACTGAAAAGCGTCATCGAGTGTATAAAAAAGAGCTATATATGACTGGCTTATTGTTGTGTCATCCAGTTGGCCATCGTAAGTACACTTAAAACACATATATCATATTTCTATGCCTGCAACAATGGTAGTGTTCACTGTCATCAAATGTGTCTGGACTATCTTATCATTATAAATATTTATCTAGTCGTATCTCCAAGTCAAAATGTCTACACAGTATCTTCAACATCTGTCATAAGCTTGGCGTTTTGACTTGCATGTGGCAGGTTTTCCACACTGCTTTGATCTTCTCTCCAGATACTATGCGTGTAATATTGTTTTTGTCTTTGCTCCACTGTATCTCATCCCTGGAGCTTGCAGGAGGATTCACTTTCACTATCTCCCACTTATCAAGCCAGCGTTGGTGGTCTTATGCGGCTGTTTATTTGAGCGTTGCGTGACCCGTGCCCAGATTATTCTTGGACAAGTCGGGGCACACATGCATGACAGGTACACATGGGGTCTTGTGTCATAGATATCTTGTTAACAGGAGAAATGGAGAATGTATCAGGCAGGAATTGGTGAAGGACATTTTGGGGGTGGAGGAAGGAGATACCCCCCTTGAAGGATGAAAGATTGGGGGCAAAATGGAAATATACAGATTTGAGTGGGGTATTGTGTGTTGGACTTGCAATTGTTGAAACTAAAACATCCTTTGACCCAGTATCTCAAAATGATTAAACAATTCCCACACCTGGACTTGTAAAGAAATGATCTTACAACAAATTAACCTTTTCTACATTTACTGGCCACTTTTTTCGTTCCAACCATTCTCTGTTTACAGCTTTAAATGTAGTGAAAATCCCAGTAGATTACAGATAGGTAACAATTGCGCAAACTTCAAATCACTTTTATTTTTGATGCTTGGTTTCATCTTCTGCTGGTTTGTCTTGGAGATACAGTACATACATGACTGATAAGTAGTTTCAGATTGGTCTACCTAATAAATTGTCCAGTGAGTGTACATGAGGAGATAAATCATTGCATCCAGAATCACCATGTACAGTATAGTTGAAATCACATGTGAGCAGCTAAACATATGGGGGCCTATGTAGGTGCTGACAATCTGCAATGGGTATACTTTGAATGCTGAGAATGACAATCGAGTGTACTGTTACCACAAGAAGAATATGGATGTCAAAACAGGCAAAGATAATCACAATGGGTCCCATGTAGTCTGCACGCTCCCATCAGAAACACTGTGCCCCTAATGAAGATGACTACCTGTCTACAGATGTCTTTGAAGGCAGTAAATAAATGACATAGTATTGTGCGTGGTTGGTCTTGACTGGAAAATCAAATAAAGTGTCATCATCTGGCTGTCAACCCAAGATTTACATGCCAACGTAATGTTTACTTTCAAAACATACAGGGAAACTCGTTCATAACAGTTTAATCTGCCCTTATTATGACTTTTGAGCCCTTTATGGATTATTACTGACTCTTGTAGATTAGCAATTTTTAAATGTTTTTTTGTGTGACTTTTTCTGGCTTTAGTCAATAGCTACTATCCTATTGAATAAAGAATGACATTTGGCAAACTGTAGTGAGCCGGATTCAGACTTGGGGCGAGCATTGTTAGCTCTGTATATGGGCCACACATTCTATCAACTAGAAAATGCAATATATAAAAAAAACTCATTCAACTTCTACACATGCATATGTGTTTTAGCTCCCGAAATGGTCAGTGCTTCAGCATACAGGATTACTCAATCATTTATGGATCAAACTTAATACACATTGGGGGATGTTTTTGATAAGGTAACAACATAAAATATGTTAGAAAGCTCTAAAACGTTATCATAACATGGCTTCTTTAAAAAATGGGCGTCTTTTCCTTCCTTCCCACAAGGAAAACCTAACAAAAAAATAAAAAGATGGGACCACACTGGTACACGGTAATCCTCTTGTTAGTAGCTCGTGCAAATAAGCTGTAATTCAGAATGGAAACGAATTATCTGAACAAGCCAAAATTTCCGCCAAAGAACCGCGGCTACTGTTTGCTAACCTCTGACCATTTTCCAAAAACACCCAAATGATTCCACCTTTACTTAGGGAGCCATTAATTCCCCTAAATGAGAGGTATTTCTTGAGAAAGTAGTTCGCTACCGGGACCTTCCTGTGGAGCTGAGTCATAGGTAACCACAGTGTGTAAAAGAGAGGCTTGTACATTCACCTTATAAACTTCAACAAAATTCAATCCAATGTTTTTTGAAGCGGCATTTATAGGAACGCAATAATTTGAGTAACCTTTATTCAAGTAATTACTGTAGTTAGAAAAGTCAATGAGGTGTTGTCGTCAAGGTAAAATTGACACGCTATGGTGGAAAAGCTTATTTTTTGTTATTATGATGGACCCCAATAACCCCCTATATGGAAAAAAATAAAGCTGTGTGACGCAAACCAGTGCTAAGTCAAGATTAAAACAGAACTAAACTAGACTAGGAGTGAACAAGGGCTAAACCAGGACTAAACCAGGACTAAACTAGGACTAACTCAGCCTAAAACCAAAAACTCTGAATGCAAGATAAAAAACATAATGAATTAAATGTGGAACATTTACAATCCCAGTGAAAAAACAAACAGTATAACTATAATTACGTTTGCCTAAAATCAAATGATGATTTGACACTTTATCGCTTCACTCATCTGGCAAGCATTCAGACTAGAACTTGGAGCCAAAGGTTGTAACTGCTGCCAAAGAAGCCACCAATTACTATGTGGTAAAACAAACTTACAGAGAAAGTAATAAAACTCAATCAAAACACTATCAAAATCTCCTTTTAATATCTATGTATGTAGTCTGCATGATCTTCCTGTGTCACTGTGGGTTCTCTTCAGCTTCCTTCCAGCATGCTAATTAATATAAAATAGCTATGATGATATGAATAGCTATGAATGGTTGTTTGACAATTTGCCATGCAACTTACTTTTAAAATTGAACAAAGTATACCCAATCTAAGGCCCATAGTTGCTGTGATAGACAGTATTTAGACATTGAACCCAATAGACAAGTTTACATACAAAGGCCTTAAGTGTTACAGAAGATTATGGTAATGCTAGCATACAGTCTCTAAGCTTATATGGGTAAATACATGGAGAAATGGATGTAGGCCATTTTTAAACCATAATATCTACCCATAAGAAACACCATTGCTTTTAAAAACAGTTTGACATCATTGAGCACCCAGTTAAACTAAAAAGCACAGACCATGAACACTGGCGTCTACAGCTTTCATGCTATGAGTGAGATCAAGAACATGGCACACGTCACTGTTTTAAATATAATCAAAACACTTGGAAAGCTGCAGGGTAATATGAGAAACAGAATTAAGAGTAATAACATTAACTAGAAAATCTAAATGAGATTGTTAGATATAGCAGCATGAAGTGGGTGAAAAGGGGCCACATGTCACACCCTCAGGCTAAATTTGGCTTAAAACACAATGTTACGCAGAGGTAGATAGAGAAGCCAAAATGTAAATTCAAGTAGCAGTGGTGTTACTTTAAAATAATATATTAGTAAAGCAAATGTTAAGTAGTCATCCAAAAGCTAAAGTAAAAGTGAAAAAATATTTGTTAAAAAAGTACTAAGTAAAATAGTGAAGTAGTTGATAAAGATTAGATGGAAAAAAAAAGAAAATATTAAAGAGATTTTTAGACAATAATAGTTAATATTT
>JAVQKG010016898.1:0-10349 GCA_036025885.1 Hypseleotris bucephala
TTAGCTCCAACTCTAATTGGTCAATAATTGGTAAATATATATATATATTTATCATTTATGTTTTGCAGAAACTACTACCTCCTGTTGTCTGTTTTAGTGGAAATTACTGTAAACCCCAATTAATTGGATGAATTCTGAGGGATAGAGTAATGGCTGTGCTTTTTTCCATACAAAAACAGAGGCAATCCCGTTTAAGTAGCAACACAAAATAAAACAAAGACTTTAAAATGCTGAAATTCTGTGATATTTAATCTAGTAATCCATGTTCAAGCATGAGTAACAAACAAATTTAGGGTTGTCATTTAGGGTGGAAAGAACGCATTTTCAAGGCTTTGCTGAACTTTAATCATACACGTATCTAAAGAGAGTATAGTCATGGGAGAGTGAGGAGGCTTTGGTGAAAGGGTTGTATCCTGCCAAGGTAATAAGTCTCCAGTCAAAGAATGAAAAAGTTTGAAAATTACATTGTAAGTAATGACAGTGTGCAAAGGTTAATTCATCAAAGCAACTGTCCCCGTTTGGCACAAGCAAGCCCACTTCCCAAAAACAGGACACACAGAAAAGCTGTGTGTAAAAGCTGGTGAAACTGTTGAAAATGTCCACTGAAAAATATTCAATCCTTTTTAAATCAACAGCAACACAAAGCAACAAAAATAGTGGTAAAAACAAGGTGTAAACTAATATCTGATTCTTTTTTCCATTGTCATGTCAACTATCCTAGCTTTGAACAGTCGTTTCTCAGTTTCCTTTCATTTTTCTTTATTTTCCAGTGAATATAAACATCACCTTGGAGGTCCCTGTGAAGCTGTCCCTTGTTTAAAACCCTACCCTTCACCCTCACCTCCCCCTGCCTTTTCCTGGCATGGCTGACATTGTTATTAGTGTCATAATTTACCCTCTTATGCAAACATGACCCTGTCCTCGATACGCCGTTAAGCAAAATATTCATACAGTAGTCACAGTGAGACCAATAAAGAAGCAGAAAGAAGGGGACATAAATATTGTCTCAGGGCTACTATATTTCATAATTCACTGCATAATCCAGCAGTTGGCTATACATATGAAAAAGGAGCATTATTTCATAGTGTGACATACATTTGAATAAGGTAAACAGATCAGCAAGGGCACGCAGGGGAAAGAAGAGGACTGAAGGTGGTAAAAGTGGATATTTATGTCCAGCAGAATAAGCAATCTGCATTCTAATGGCAGTTGCGCCTAACTGTATTTTTATTGTGCATAGTAAATCCTCTTTGGGTCGTTGGCAGGCCTGTTAAGCAGTTACAACGCAAGTGTGTGTTGGTTATCATACAAACGGTGCATATAGACTCAACCAAGTCATCAGAAAAGGCGGGTTGTTGTGTTATGGTAGCGCACGTGCACACCGACTCATAGGTCTGACCTTGGCACGCCCCGCTCTCCCCCGGGTCCCACTCAACCTTGGCTAATTAGCTCGTGTCCCAATGGCATATGTTCACCACACGATTTATCCACAACAAGGACATTACAACTGCAGTGTCCCGCCTCCAATGCCTCCTCCTGCTCACTTTACTGGCACACACTCCAGCTTTAAAATGCCTATCAGAGAAAATTATGACTACCTGGCATCATGTGTGGAGGAAGCGTTTTTTCCTCAAAACAAAAATGTTAGTCAAACTCTTGTAATGACTATGAGATGTTGGGAAATCTAAGAGTTCAGACTGTCAATGCATTAACACATATCCAGCAATTGTAGAGAGTGACCAGAGCTGGAAGTTAAATGTTATGTAGTTAAGGGGTAAATGCTTGATCCATTGTGTCATATAGCTTATTGATGGAGCATTCGAATTGTCTTCAAGGTTCAGAGTTGTGAAAATCTTTTGGAACCGCCCTTGATGTCGGAATTTCAACTTGGAAAATCTAGTCCACCAAATCTAGTCTTGTGAGTCCACTAAAACAACTGGATCAAAACAATTATCTCAGGTACATAACAAAACATAATCTCTTTACTGATCCCTTGTGGGTGGAGTATATTTAACCCTATCTCACAATCGGGCCATATCTTTCACCACAACCACACCAAAAACTAACCATCCATTGCCCACTGCTGACTGTTTTTCAAACTTTCACCCAACAATGGTATCTTGCCAGCCAACTAATATACCAATAAGAAAAACATAACCTCTTTGACAATTATCTCAATGTGTCATGATACCCCAACACAATCAAATCCTAACAGTTCATACTTGTAAGATGCAGGTGGTTTGTATTGGGCAGCTTGTTGCCAGAAAGTCTGGTCCTTCTCAAGACTCCCATGTATGAACAGTGCCCTTACAGAAATGTCAGGAACAGTGTGCCCCAGTGTAGCCCATCCACCCACATAAGGATTGTAGCAACAGACTTAACACACAAACAGCTAGACAGCATGTAGCTTATGCCAACTGATAAATCTTTATTTTGATTGTTTCATGAGGGTTGGGGTCTTTTGATATTAATGTGTCACTCCCCACTCTTCTTCCTTCCTGGCCTCTTGTCACACTACGGTTCTATCAATAAAGCTGACAAAAAGGCAACACAAATATCTTTAAAAAACACTTGTCTGGATGTGAAATTTGCCCATATCTAACCAGCAGCAGGTCAGTGTAATGTTACCAAATCCTGGGCCTGAAAGCTTCATATCTGTGTTTGCTGTAAGGGGCTGACCTTGTGTTTATGTACCAGCCTTGAACACTGTTACAAGAGCTGTGAGACAAACACACTCTGGACCTTCGTGTGATGCTCGCTATTCAGACCTAGTCAAAGGTGCATGATTCACACACTATACCTGACAATATGACGTGATTCTTGGGTACAATTACTATTTTTTTGTCAGCTCAAAACCTAATTACTAACTTTTGTTTAAAGGTATAGTCTGTTAGTGTTTCAAAATAAAGAATTGTTGTAAAAATGTTTTATCTGACCCTGTTCTATGATGTAAAATAGGTAATCAGTCATAATTGTTATTTTACTTTAGTCCCTTTCTTGGCCTCTACAGGAGCATCAGATCAGAATTTGTGGGTCATCAGTTTGACCAATAGTAGTGGTGTAAAACACAATGATCCAATGTGAAAATAAAATAAATGAAAACTAATATTTATAGGCAATTTGGACATGGATTTTTCTATTATGGAAAAAAAGACGTGCATGCAAAGAGAGCTGTTTGTTATATTGCAGGCTCTATATTTAAAATGTAACTATGTTGTGTAACTTTGCATGACATAATACATACAATATTCAACTGAAATGATTACGTTTTAGTTTTCAAATTGCTTCAAAAAGGATTTTAAAAAACAGATTAGAAGTTGTTGGCCATGAGGATATTGCAGATAAAGCAGTTGCAGCCCAACCTGTGGCCACTCATACTAATTAATCATTTTGAGGAACTACAAAATATCAAATAAGAAAAGTCATTTTTGTCAGCTCCAAACCCCCAAATATCCATGTGGGTAATTTGGTAGGTCTGTATGGCTACAGGCTATTGCTCATTTGACACAACTCTCTTAATTTTAACACCCACACATATTTTGGGACTCTCACACTACTTCATCAACAAGGACCCTTCTAGATGGAGTAATATGACCAATAGGAGATGGCCAATGCCTTGTGCCCAGTTGAGTTAAACTAGTCTGAAGTACATGACCCATGAAGAATTGCGTTTTCGCCCCTTTCTTCTTTTTGATTCAGAAAATTCATAAAAACTATCGAAAAAACTGGAACATTTTAGCTTGCATTTATCCAGCACATATAAAGCAAACTTGTCTTCGTCCTCTGCGGCACACACACACGCACACACGCACACTTTCACTCTGCTGTAAGTTGGTGACATGAGTCCTTGGAAAGTGCAGTATTCAATTTGTAACTATTATAGAGACAAGGACGCGGCCCTTTATGAGAGCAGCCACAGAAAGAAAATGGAGGCAGTCGCCATAGCAACCGCCAGAAGAGCGCCCAGCAAATCAACAAACAATACAGTAAGATTTTTCCATGGGAGCCTTTTAACGATGAGCCTTGAATCATACAAAGTTGTCTTCTCAAGTTTCTGCGACCTGTCTTGGAGTGTCTGTGGGTGTCTATAAACCCCAAGAGTGTTTGGTTAAAAAAAAAAATCTTTGTTTTTTCTCCACACTTGTGTTTCAAGGACAGTTCAGTTGAATGTGCCAAAGAGCTGTCTTTTTGGGTCACGGCAACCTCAGGATTTCATTTGTGTGATCAGCCTTCGGGAAATGCTTACCGCGGCAAAAGCACATAACAATACTGAGTTTATTGAAAACATTGACCGTGTTTCATTTTTATACGTAAAGATTTAAGTTGAAAAGATTAATAAAGGGAGCCTAGTTGAAAGTGTACAATGACACACAGATGTACTTTTTAAATACAAAAAAAGTTTATATGCCGAGTTCATAGCTGCTACATAACTATTGTTTTCTTTTGCTTCAATCCATTTTTGTAATATTTTCCCATGACCCATGTCTGTCAAAGTACCTGCTTTGGAAGTGACCTTGTTCTAAATTTTAGCTCCAGACTCAAAGCTGTAGACTGTGCCTTATTTGAACAGTGAGTTTTACATCTTACCTTGAGCAGAACCAAAAACATACAATAACTAGAAAGCACTCGGAGCACACAGACCTCCGCCAAGGTAGCTAATTTCCACGGATCACTCAAATCAAATGTACCTTGTGTCATTCCTGACCTTCCCTGAAAATTTCATCTAAATCTGGACAGTAGAACAGACAAAACAGACAAATTCTATACTGAAAACATTGCCTACTTCGTGGAGGTAACTGAAAGAACACTTTAAATGTGTAGTCCTTTTCCTAATTAAAAAAAAAAAGTATGTATTTGTAAATTTGTAAATTTGTAAAGTAGGTAATCTGTCATTATTATTTTACTTTAGTCCGTTTCCTGGCCTGTATAGCAACATCAAATCAGACTTTGTGGCTGACCACGTTGACCAAAACTAGTCCTATGGATGCCCAATGCGTCTGCATCAAATGGCCTTCTTAATCGGGAAATGTGTGATTTCAAAGGGTTTTTCATATTGTTAACAAGCAATTAAGAGGCCCCCATTCTCAAACCGTGAGAAAATGGGAAGGGTCTATTTAACTGGTTTTATTTGTCTGGATGCTTGTGAAAGATGCTTTTGCCAAGTTTTGTAAATTTCCCGAAAACGTAAGTCTTTGTTCAGTCCCTAGGTGGCGCTATTGGGTTAACTGGCCTCATATTAGTCAGATGTGCCCAGGGGCGGAGGGTAATGCAGTGTTTCAGGTTTGAGCATAATTGTGCAAAATATGTGCAAGTTAGAGGCTGTCAAATATACCAGACCTCATAACTACTTCCGACTTCCTATTTGTCATTGGGTGGGGCCATACAAACATTTTATGTTGGGCACAATTCATTCAACCCATAGAACAGGGTTAAATAAAGCATTTCTTACATTTTTTAACTTTTCTTTATTTTACCAAAGATATAGACAACACCTTTAATTAACTTTTATTATTATTACCAACGTCAATTTAGTTTAGTGTCTTCATGATATGTGATGGGGCAAAAACTTGAGATATTAAATTCCTTTAGTTTAATCCTTAATTAATTAATTACTTAATTAAAAAAATATATTTTATATTTGAGTGTGTGCAAAATTTGAAAGTGATCTAGCAATGCATTCTTGAGTTATTGCATTAACGGCTACAAAATAATCTATAATCCACAATACTGTATAATTAGTCAAGTTTTAGCCAAGTCCTTACCCTGGGCCCTACAGACAACCTATTTTTATCAGAGAACAAGATCAATACAGGGTTAGATAAATTTAATCATTTAATTTTAATTTTTTTTCTGATTTTCAGAAAATTATAGACTACACCTTTAATGACACATATTTGTCCATGTTAGTTAATTGAAAGGTTGTGAATAGGGTATTGTTTCTGCAAAGTGCATACAAACCAAAGTTGGTCACCATTAGGCATATACATGTAACATGTGAGACAGCGTCTATGTTGACCCATTTTAGGAGGGGACCAGAACCAAAAGGCTCACAGCCAGAGTACAAGTCTGCTCTGTATCAGAGAAAATAAAACACAATGGACTTTTACAGCCGACACCAAAATAGAGAAATTATATGAAATGAGATGCACAAATTGTGTCCTGCTCTACTTACATGAACTACACTGCAGCTCTGTGTCTTACCTCTTTCCCTGGAAACAACTTCACATTTCTGATGGCACACCATTTTTTGAAAATGATTTGCAACTAAAGCTTCTATTTAAAATGTTTAACATGTACAGGATTATTCTGAAGGTTGAAAAAGGCATCTGGACGAGGTGTTTGTTTGTTTAGAAGACATTTCATCTGCCGTTCCAGCAGACCTTTGTTAAATGGTCAGTGAGTAGAGCTTATAAGTTGACACGATCATCAGGTTTCACATTGTTTTCTTGCAAAATAGTTGGTACCTCTGCCAAACTATTTCACAATGGTGAAGAAACCAGTCCCAAGACCAAGAGTGAAAATCCAATAAACATACTGTACCTAGGTCCATATTGTAATAAGGTTGACCGCATTGTTGAGTTTATTATGCTTGTAGGGAAACTGTGTTCTCTGCATTTAACTCATCCTTCCAATGCTGTTGCTGACAGGAGTTAACCTGGCCAGCCGCAACTAACTCTACCTATTCTATAGAAAGATGTTAGTCTGGTCTCTTGTTGATTGCATTCAATTTCAAGAACAGAGTTTGACAATGTATAGTAAACTGATCAGAAAAAAGTAGGCGGGGCTGGTAGACCAGGCTAGACAGGAGCAATGGATAGCTTAGCAGACTCCTGTGACCCTTCTACAGGTGATGATTAACAAAAAACAACCATTTGTTTTTGGGATAGCTGCAAACAGAACGGCAAATAAACCACCATGAGCAAAAACTATATCTCACATCTGAACTAAAAATAACGGCATTATGTTTTTCCTAAAAAACTGTACAAGGTCCTAATAGAGGAGAAGCTGCTTTTGTAAGTAGTAATACCTCACTGAACTCCAAAAATCTCAAAACTCACTCTCTAAATCTCTAGTGGTTTAACAAGGGCTTATAAATGAAAGATGTTATAGACTATATTTCTCGGACTTGGGGAAAAGATGATGAGAGACACTCAAATACATCTTGTACATTTTTAATGAACAAATGAAAACTGCAAGAGCGAAACAAAGCGCCACAAAAGCACCGTGTCTTTTCAGCTCTGCGCTTTTGCAACAAGACATAATGTAATCTCTCCTTGAGACGGAAGGATTTTTATAACCTGCGCTGCTAGGCCTTGAGCGGCAGTAGAGACGGGCTGAGTGAAGGCTGTTTATCCCGCGCTCGTCCTTGATATAAACATGTGAAAAATCTCTCTGTTTTCTATCTCAGCTAAATCAATACAAAGACATTTGGCCTCTGAACAATGTTGTAGCACTGCTGCAAAAGTTTTTCATCCTGATTCATTCACACAGCCCCGGCCTTCAAACGCTCACAGAGCCGAGGGTCCTAGTTACTGCTTATTTCATGAATGTGGCCGTGCACTCTGGGTCATCTTTTCACCACACCAAAGACATGCCTTCTGTGAGAACCCTGATATCACACCGGAGAGATAGAAGCCAGCTACTGCTAACCTTCTTTGGCCTGAATTTTGAGACAACTTTTGCTAAACTGATAATATTCTTTGTTTTGACACCACTTTGTAATCACTTCACCACTCTCCCATGCTGCTGCCAATCCCGACCTGTTATTCATTGTCTGGAGCCTGTCCCAGAAACTGGCCTTAGCTGGGACAGTGACCAGCAGGGCAGACACAGAGACACCCACAAACTGTTTTTAACAAACAATTTAGGGTCATCAATTCATCCATATCTTTTGACAATGGGAAGACGTTGGTGTACCCAGAGAGAAACATTGAGTACAGACTCCATTCAGAAAGATATGGGTTGGCTGTAATATAAGCCAGCTACTCCGAACTTGAAATTGTGACTAGTTTTGCTAAATTAATAGTATTTTCTGTCATTACATTTATTCATTTTCATCAGCTTCATTCCATTGCGGCTGTCTGGAGCCTATCCAAGCAACTATGGGTCTTAGGCGGCCTGGACAATAGCCAATTAGTCACAGGGCTATACGGAGCAAACACAGACAGACAACCATTCATTCTCCCCTTCATTCAGAAGGAACAATTCACTAGATTCACTAATTCATGCTTATCTTTGAACAATGGGAAGAAGCTGGAGTACCTAAACCAGAGTAAACCTGCCGTAACACAGGAAGTACATACAGACCACATTCAGAAAATATGTGTGTTGGGTGGATATGCTTAATATAAGAATAAGCTTAATATTGTAACATCCTGATTGATATGTATATATATACAAAATGTGAAATAGTCCATGTAAGTTGTGTGTACATCATTTACTTGGACAGATCTACCTAAATAAATTGAGACAATGAAAGATTTTGTGTGTGAATGATCACTGCACAATTTATAAGTAGAGCACTGTTTTACTTTTTCAGTGTCAAGGGGAAGAAGCTGGAGAACCCACATTATCATGGGGAGGACATGAAGACTCCACTGTGGACCTCTGCTTGCTGCTTCCTCTTTCTTCTTCACTCTGCATCCTCCTTCAGTGACAGAGGCAAGGAGAGCATTGAGTCATGACATCATAATTCACCAGCCCCAGTTTTCACGGTTAAATCAATATCAGTGTGTCCGAGTCAAGGTTGGAGACTGGCCTTCACAGCTCAGCTCCTTCCTACTTCTTTCTAATAGAAAATCATATAAATTGTCCCTAAAATAATTAAGCCTTCAGATCCATCCGTGTCCTATATTATTTACCGGCAGCTTCTTGATAAACAGCGCTGCCACAGAGTCAAGGTGATGCTGGGAATACAAGTGGGCACTGAATTCTGATCTGCAGATTCCTTGTCATTTTTTTCCATCATACAAAAAGTTTCACAGTTTGAGGCAAGTAAAAAAGTAGCAATTGTTACCCAGTTATTAACTAGCTTATCAATTAGACAAAAATTTACATTAAAAAAATTTGCTGTCTTGTAAGTACACTCAAGTCAGCCTTGGCTACTATTATAGAAGCTATGGCTTTATTGGTCCTTAAATTGGGTTCATCAGTGCTCAGCACTTTGTTATATCAAAATGTAGGCCTATTTTGTAACATTTGCATAGTTATGAAAACAATTAAGCAACAACACTGCCAGAACTAGACTACCAGAAAAAAAACTTTATCTAATTTGATGAATAGGACAGGTGCACGCATGTGCTTACTACATGGATGCCTTTTGAGACTGGACTCAGAGCAGGAGGTGGAGAGGGGGAGGGGCTTAATCTGGGAGGAGACATGTGCAGAGAGTGAAGCAGCAGCTCTTAAAGTGCGGGACAAACGGGAGTTAATATAAACGAGCTGCCCTTCACTCTGGGGCTATCAGGACTGAGAGAAAACAGTGCTACCAGCTCCCGTGTCTGACCTCCGGCGCTTTGAGAGAGCCAGCGGGGCGCGCTCCAGCTCGCTGCCCATGTAGAAGAGACCATGGCTGCGCTGGAGGGCTGCCGCTGTCGGGGCGCCAGCAACCGCAACAATAATAGTATTCTCTACAACATTTTGAAGAGTGACAGCCTGGCCATTGCCCATGACCAACCTCAACTACAACAACAAGCAGCACAGCACTTGTTCCACAGGACCTCTTCGTCCACTACCCCTGCCTCCTTTCAAGACCCTCGGCAGCAGCCGTGCTCGTGCGGCTCCACGCGCCGCCGAGGGGTGCTCCGGTCCCCACAGGTCACCTGCAAAGCGGCATCTGCGGTCCTCGTCAAGACTTTGCGCTTCGTAAAAAACGTGCCCTGCTTTCGGGAGCTGCCAGAGGATGACCAGCTGTCGCTCATCCGCAGCGGGTGGGCTGCCCTGCTCGTGCTGGGGCTGGCGCAGGACCGTGTAGACTTTGAGACCTCGGAGACTGTGGAGCCCAGCATGTTGCAACGGATCCTCACTGGAGTTCCAGACCGACAGAACGAGGTGCTGGTGGGGCAGAGCAGGGCCACGACCGGGGTGTCTGTGGTCGATATCGAAGCCATTAAAGCTTTTCTAAAGACGTGTTGGAGTGTGGATATCAGCACCAAGGAGTACGCGTATCTGAAGGGAGCTGTGCTGTTTAATCCAGGTGGGTCATACAGGTGTCACACATGCTCTATATTAAACATCTACAATGTAGCCTTCTGCAGTTTGACACAGTTAGGCTGGTGTGTTTGGTAAATAGCATCAAAAGATAAATAAAAAACCTTTTTGTGATTCTTAACAAAAACGAAGTAACAAGT
>JAVQKG010016922.1:0-13994 GCA_036025885.1 Hypseleotris bucephala
TGCTCAGTGTGTGATTTATGTAACATGTTTCTCGTTAATTATTATGTAAATCTATTAACACTGATCATTGTCAGTATATAGATCGTTTGAGATATTCAGAGGTTTCTTCAGTGGTGAAAGTAAAGTATTGTTTTGGTGTTTTGAAAGTCACTGAATGTAGCTTTTTAAAACTCCAGTTGTTTACAGTGTCTGGAAAAGCACAATGTTTTATCAATTTCTATTGACCCATATTTAAGTTTAATGAATCTACTAATATAGATCACAACACTTTTCTTCTGTCATCTGTTGCGACAACTGATCAAAGTGGCATTATTTCAAAACTAATTGAACAGCAACAATAATAATAATGCATTTTGCAGAACATTTGAGAAATTGTGAAGTGGATGAAAATAAATAAATTAATGAATTTAACTGAGCTGCATTGTCGCCGTATCTCAGTCTTTACTCAACTGCCCCATCTATGGAGTGAAACTGAAAACAGCACTTCGGTGTTAAAAAAAAAAAGCATTTTAATGCCAAGGCACATCATGTACAGATAGACAGCTTTGCAGACACTTTCTTTGACAGCACATAGATATAAATCCTTCCTAAACTCCTGCAATGCACAGAAATAGCAGTTTGCAAGTACACATGAAAAAGCAACAATATTGAATGCCTCTGATCACCACAAAAAGACTTTCTTTAGTATTAATTCCTGATGTGACAACACAGTACAACAGAAGGAGTAAACAAACTTCAAACACAGACAGTGGCACATGTTAACGTTGGCATGAACACTCCTATCATAGACAACTGAGCTCTCATCCTGCAGTAACTTGTTTGGTAAAAATACTGGGACACAGCTGTGCTCACAAAGTTTGTCCCTGGCTGATGCGTTTCTTGTCGCCTTGGTTCAAAGATCTTTTTTTTTATCAAGTGCAATGAAAAAAAGCAGAAAAGCACAGTTGCAGCAGTGAAAATAGCTCTTAGGATAGTTTCAACTTACTCACAGACACAAGACGAGAGGCATTTGGTTTTGGCCTTTTTACAAGACACAACACTTTCTGAAAGACCCAATGTAAAAACTTGTGTTTCTACTGTAGGAATGCTGCACTAAGTCTGACAGGCTTGGACGGTCTAAACAAAATGAATTAGCCAGTTTACTGTGTGGTTTCCTTTACTTCATTGTGAATACATTCCTTTTTATATTTGTGTATTACTGAATATACAGTTGCAAGAAGTAATTGCATCCTTCCCAGTATCCTATACTACTGAACATTTCCACACATTTTATATAACACAAAGATAAGCAGAATAAATACTCTAATATAATAAACTATCCAAACCTACCTGGCCTCAAGGAAAAAAAGTAATTGCACCCAATTGTTTCAAAAAATGTAATTAATAAAATAGACTCAAGAAGGATGCAAATACTTTTTTCTTGCCACTTATCGAACCAGGCATCAGTATCTTTGTCCTTGTTCACCAACAGTTCACACTAAGTTCAAGCGGCATTACTATTGGCACTTGTGAAGTCTGATATTTACAGTACAGTCCTTTAGTGTTGTATAGGTTACATAATGTATCCTGCTCACTGAGTTTGTCCTACATTACTCAGTGCAAGTTTAGGAGGGACTAAATGATTAATGGTACTTATAGTTGACAAAGAATACAATGAAAAAACATAAATAATATAAATACTTTGACATTATACAGCAATATTGATTCTCGCTAGTTAAAATATAAATCTGTAGTGTCCACACAGGCCACCGTAGTTAAAATGTCTTTGGATAGATGTTAAAGATTGTTCGGGCAAACGTCCACAATGGCAGACCTAAGCTACACTCTGGAAGTGGACACCTATGAACAGAATCATAATCAGTGATATTAGATGATTTAATAGGTAATCACTGATCAGCTGGTTGTACAAGAGGCACACAAGTTCGGTAAATTCAATAGTCCTGCCAAAAGGTGCCCCAGAAGCCATTCACTTAAGCTAAGGCTGTGACTTCTGTAAATACAATTACTCTGTTTTCGTTTCATACTTGCTTGTGAGATTGCTCTTGCTTCAGCAGATCTCTTCCTCCCCCATGGCCTCCCCCACCAGGAGTGAGTGTTTGTCAGGTTCAGAGAGCACCAGGCTGTTGAGGGAGTGCTTGTCCGATCGCAGTGAGTTGATAGAAGCGCGGCTGTAGTTGACAATGCGGTCCAGCAGACTGAGTTTAGGGGAGGGTCTTCGTAACTCACCCATCCCGATGTGGACACTGACATCAGATAAGCTGCCCTGTTGCCTGCTGCTCCCAAAGCGTGCCTCCAACTTCTCAGCACTGGGTTTGTTGTAACTAGAAAGAAACAGCAGAAGACAAGGCAAATCTTAGTTCCTTTGTAGATAGAAATGCACTAAAGAAAAAAAGTTTATTTTTACCATTTGAGTAAAAGTGACGACATCACAACAGAGACCGAGGACAGTGCCATAGCAGCAGAGCCCATCCATGGCTGTAGCACCAGACCAATAGGAAGAAACACACCTATAGATAACAGAAAATAACATTACCGGTGATTTTTAAACACAAAAATCATGCATTTTTTTGTGATCTCTTACCAGCTGCAATAGGTATGCCGACCATGTTGTAGATAAGTGCAAAAACAAAGTTAATCCTGATTCTCTTGACAGTCTTTTTAGACAAGTCAATGCTGCCCACAACATCCAGAAGGTCATTCTGTTGACAAACACAGTAAAAATATTTACTTTCTGGCAAATAATGGCAAACAATATGGCTGGCATATTTAAAGATCCGACATTCTGTGTCAGTTTTGAAGACATCTATGTTATGATTTAATGTTTTGCAGAATCAAAAGCGCATTTATCTAATACAGGCTGTTCTGTGGAGCTGCCACTTGGACTGTCTCTTGAAGACAGCACCAAAATATTTGTGCCGGTTTTTGGAGTTTCTAAAAAATAAACTCCAACAACCTTTTACTTCATCTGGGATATAAGCAAAGTCTTGACACCCACACAGCCAAACACACATCTTCTCCAGTCAGATATGTTGTTAACTGGTGGTAAGGTAGCAAAGTATTAACAATGCTTCTCTGGGGTAGGAGCACTTCCTAGAAAGGAGTGGTCTGTCACCATTAGTTACATCACTAATAGATTTTGTTGTTGTTGTTGTTGAGAGGACTCTACTGCTACTATATCCTACTGAAACATGTGCAAATGACACAAAACACAATCACTTTGGTTAAACATTTTCTTTTGCATAAATATAGGACCATTAAAAAGTAAAAATCATATATAATGCATTATATCCACTCACCCTTATTAGCACCACATCTGCGGCCTCTATAGCGACATCTGTCCCGGTTCCGATGGCGATCCCCACATCAGCCATGGCCAAAGCAGGTGAATCATTGACACCGTCTCCCACCATCGCGACTCTCTTCCCCGCCTGCTGCAGCTGCTCCACCTTTGCTACTTTGTGTGATGGAAGTACCTCCGCAAACACTTTTTTGATGCCCACCTGAGGATAACAGGTATTTATTATAGTATATGTATATATATATATATGTATAGTTTTAATGCCTCTCTTCTACAAGCACATATATAGGATTAAAGCTCTGATTAAATTCAACTAAGAAGAACCACTATTTATTCCTATTGGAGAGATCCGATTAAATATACCCAGTTGAGCATTTTGAGTGAGTTGGATTTTTTTTTTAAATCATGAATCAAAACTTTTTATTTTTTATTGCTCAGTAGAACATACAGGGAAATTATAATGTTTTTTCTGTTCAAAGTAATGAAAATAATAATAAAAAGTAAAGTAAAACTAAGTAGTGTAAAAACAACATAAAAGTATAAATGAAAATATAGCAGGGGTATATGTGTAATGTGAATACCTGAGCAGCTATGGCTCGTGCTGTCTTGCTGTTGTCCCCAGTCATCAGAACCACTTCAAGTCCCATGTTGGTCAAAGTGTGCACTGCCAGCTCAGCTTCTGGTTTCACAGTGTCAGCTATGGCTATCATTGCACACAGCAGATCTAAACCACAAGGTATGTGTTTAATTACACTTCATAGCCAATAATGGCCAATAGTGTTTATTCAAGTACATTACTTACTGTCTACAGCCACCAGTACTGCTGTGCGACCTCTGCGTTCATGCTCTATCATTGCGTTGTCTACCTCTGGACTGACCTGCAGGCAGTTCCTCCTCATCCACTCCCTGTTCCCAATCAAAACAACGTATGTGGCGGTCTGGATAAGGCCTATGGATGGATTTAAAATGGAATTATGTTAAACCAAAGAGACAAAAAGATGTAACCAAATAATGTGTTTATTTTAACAATCAATTCTAGTTATTTTATTTATTTGTTGTTTCAGCCCTACTCTTATTGCAGATGTATTAATACAGATTTGTTGTGTTAAATACTGCTACATACTTAGCGGTTGTGGGTCCATGATGAGTGGATGGGAGGTTGAGGAGCAGGTGTCACTGATTTGGACGAGGACACTGTTGCGCTGGTTGTTGTCTTCACTGTCGCTGTCTGTCTGCTTCAACAGTGTCTCTGTGTTACTGACCTGACATCTGATCCCACATCCTGGCACCGCCTGGAAGTCAGTGCAAGTGCCCAGAGACTCTGTGCCAAGCTCCTGCAGATAAATGAAGATTAAGGTTCAAGACTTAACAATCAATGATAATACTACTGTTTATTACAAGACACCCAAAGTGCTTCATAATTTAGAACATTCTTTTCTTTTCTTTGACTACTAGCAAACACACACACAACACATTCATACCGTGGGTAAAGCCTCTGGCCAGCTGTGACTAACTCTGTTCCTATTATACAAAGATGTTAGTCTGGTTTCTCATTGACTGCATTCAATTTTAAGATAAAGAGCTCAAGAAACACCAGATGCTAAAAAGCCACATAATGGCCACACACAGCTTATTGATAACAAGGAAGTCACATTAACAATCGCAAAGCTTGTATATGACACGGCTGACAAAAAAAAAAAACACCGAAATGGCTAGTAATTTGGTCTGTCTGCAAAACTGCTGAGACATGATTTGCTATCAAACCACCAATCATTCGTTAGTGAACCACATGCTCTACAATTAAAGCCACTGCTGCCCAAATGAGTCTAAGCAGTTGAAAGTCCCATTGTTAAAGTAAAACCAACCTGTTTGCAGTATTTGGTGATGGCTGCTCCCAGAGGATGCTCACTGTTGTTCTCAGCTGTTCCCACAATGGCCAGGAGTCGAGAACGTGGCATTTTGTTACCTTCAATAACCATTTTCATCTGAATGACTTTTGGAGCTCCGTATGTAATGGTTCCTGTCTTATCAAACACAACTGACTGCACCTATGCATGTGAACAGTGTAAAAATAAAAAAAATTAGCATTCAGTGCAATGTTATTATATATCTGTACCATTTTGAAATGTACTGTATGGAAATAAGCAGGTGGCCAACTGAATGAATTATGTCATCAACAACACAGCATAGCACAGCACAGCGGAGGTGTCATAATCATTAACAAACCTTATGTGCCATCTCAAGTGGCTCTCCTCCCTTTATCAGGATGCCATTTTGAGCTCCAACTCCTGTTCCCACCATGACAGCTGTCGGGGTTGCCAAGCCAAGAGAACAGGGACAGGCAATGCATAACACTGTGATGGAAGCCTGGAAGGCGAAGCGGACCACAGCTTCAGCCCTCGAAATACTCTTGTCGTAACCCTGCAAGGAAATGATCATAAGTTTCCTTTCCATTGCTATCTCTATAAAAAATGTAAACAGAAACAATATGATATATTGAGATGAAACAATAGGAGTTAAAATAATGCTTACTGGGAAGTATATTTCCACTAGAGAGAAGTTCAAAAACCCAATGATGATCCAAGCAACAAGAGTAAGAAAAGATACACCAACAATGAAGGGCACAAAGTAACCACTGATCTTATCGGCATACTGCTGAATAGGGGCCTAAAACAAAAAATATGAGGCATTAGAACTGGAGATTTACAATTAAATTTGGGTAAACAAGAGAGCAATCTCTAATCAACCTTTGACGTCTGAGCCTCTTCCACCAGTTTGACGATCTGAGACAGCGTTGTGTCCATGCCAACATGTGTCGCACCGACGAGGAGGGAGCCATTCTGGTTAATGGACCCTGCAATTACTGTGCTCCCAGGCTTCTTAGTTACTGGCATAGCCTCCCCTGTACAAAGCAACGACTGTCAGTAAACACAATGGCAGAAGAAAGCAGAATGTTGCCACAAAAACATGTAGAATAAAAAATGTATATCTAAAATACATTTGACAGCTCAGAATGAATATTATCTACTATGTACAAACAGCTCTGCTTCATTGTTAGATACTACGTTCATGGTACTATTAAATTTGCACTCTAGGGACTTCAACTGCAAAAAAACTAAATTGCAAGCTAATTTTGTGGACTTGGTTTACTGTGGAACAAACCTGTAATGAGGGACTCGTCAGCCATGGAGTGCCCCTCAATAACCCTTCCATCAACAGGAAACTTTCCACCAGGAACAACTTTAACCACATCACCTCTCTGCACCAGCTCAACGTCCACTTGCTCTTCACTAAAAACATAATGGCAAGTCAAAATACAGATAACACTGGGTCACATGTTTAAAAAATAGAGCTATCTGAAAACAAAAGACAGGAAGACTTTCATAAGCAAAATAAATAACAAGCTGTACCTGAGAACAGACATGTCGCTCCCCAGTGTAACAACTGTAGCTTCAGTGGCTTGAAGAGACATTAATTTGGACAAAGCTTCAGATGTTTTGCTCTATGGGAAAATGCATGTTGGTCATTTTTAAAGTTCTTTTTTTCTAAAACATGTTATATAAATAATAAGTCAAACCTTTGCTATTTGTTCAAGCCATCGGCCAAGGGAGATGAAGACAAACAGCATGGGCGGTGTATCAAAGAAGGTGATGGGGTTGATTTTTGCTTTTTCGATAATGGCTACTATCAGAACAATCAATGAGTATGTGAATGCTATGGAAGTAGCAAGAACTATTAACACATCCATGTTGGCAGATTTGTGTTTCACTGCCTTATATGCTTGAACGTAGAAATAGCGACCACCAATGAACTGAAAAAACAAGAATGCATTTTTTCTTCTGTCTGATAAAATCCATTATTAAATTTGCACCTGTCATTTAAGTTTACCTGCACAGGCACACAGAAGAGGAAGGAGAGCAGGTTCATAATGGAGAGGCCTGGTATAAGCTGTTTCTCCAGAAACATGGTGGAGTGGTAGTGGTTGCGGTCTTCTGTGGTGAAGTTGTGATGATGTGAAACATTCATCTGATGGTCCATGATTATCATGTAGATCATCATACCCATCACAGGCACACAGAAGACCAGGCTCACATAGAAGGACTTTCTCCATCTACAGAAGACCAACAGTTTGTGAATATCTTGAAAAAAAAAAGTCCAGTCAAATTGACAAATTCTTTCTCACTGTTTAATCTCTTTGCTGTGGTCCAAATGACTGGCACTACGGTCCTTTTTCACCAAAGATGCTTCAAACCCTAGATTCTAGAATACAAGAACACATGATTATAATTATGACTGAAACTATGGATGGTAAAGAAAATATAATTATGAATTAAATCTATTAGCAAACCTCAATATGTTTAATTATGTCCCGTGGACCCATAATTTCTGCATCATATTTAATGTGTGCTTTGTTGGTTGCCAGGGCAACAGAGGCATAAATGATCCCCTTCTCTTTCATAAGGCTGGATTCAATTTTGTGAACACAAGAGGCACACGTCATTCCCCTGACCTGTTAAAGGACAAAGTAATAAGAAGTTAAGACGGCTATTAAATTACACATTTCTAAACCACTGATATTTGATATGTGATTGTGTGAGACATAAAAACAAGTCTCTCACCACTAGTTCAAGGTGTCCATCTGAACCTTCATAGTTCTCCATAACTGAGGCTGTAAACCCCAGCTCTTTTATACACTCCACTATCTTCATAGGGTCAGTCACTTCAGTGTCATATCGTACCTCTGCTTTACTTGCCATTAGCGCTACAAGAACTGAGGAAATACCTGATCAAAGAAAGAAAAAAATTATGTACAGAGTGAATGAGATTATTTTGAACTTCAGCAACCCCAAAAATGTACAATTTGTATTTATTTACCTGGCTCATTTTTGAGATTTCTTTCAATGTTTGCTACACAAGAGGCGCAGGTCATGCCTCCGATCTGAATGTAACATTTGGAATAAATATCTGCATTACGTCCCAGTGTGTTTTCTTTGAGGTCACTGTGTATTTCCTTCATGGGGGCAAGGCTTGGAGACTTTGACAGATTCACATTTGATTCAGGCAGCAGTGAGTTTGTTTCTGTGGAGGAGATTTTACAGATAGTTAATACATTTAAATAACTAAAACAGTGAGAAAGGAGGACATATTTCAAGAGTAAAAAAGAAACTTGTTACAATTAGGGCTGCACAATGCAATGCAAGCAATGTTGATTTTGCAAGAAAGTACATGTTTCAGTACCATCTAAGTGCTCAAACAATTGTTCAATCCAATGGCCAAATTGTACTTTTTTGGTTAATTTAACATTTACTAAAATAGTTGCCAAAATTACCCATCATATAGCACTCAACATAGATACCGTATGTTTTTCTACTATTGTCCAGCTCTAGTTACAATATAGTGTTATCATTACTATCTCACCAGGCAAGAACGCATCAAATCCCATGTCCTCTATTGCCGCCCTGAGCTCCTCTGACGTGGTCACAAGAGGATCGTACTCAAAGACACCCTGGTGCTCCGAAAGTGAGACTTTGGCTGAATTCACTCCTTTTCCTTGAGAGATCATGCCTTCAATGGACTGAACACAGGAGTTACATGTCATGCCTTCAATGTGAATATTTACTACAGATGCTAACGGCTGGCTAAAACAAGGCTGGGGTATAGCATATTTGGCGTGGCTTCCCAAACTAGGCAGCTTGGACAAAGATGTGGGAGGGGATTCAGGGCTGAGGGCATCAGGGGAGTCCCATAATTGAGTCCTAAAGTTTCCCGGTGGCAGCGCCTCAATAGCCTGCTGTATTTGAGACACTGTAATCTGTAGAGGGTCAAAACAAATGGAGGCCTTTTCTTTTTCCAGGGAAACCTCCACAGATGACACACCAGACACCATCGAGATATTGTCTTGGATATTGACCACGCATGAGCGACAGTGCATGCCTTTCACCATGAGAGCGACAAGTGTTGTATCTATGAAGATCTCTGTCTCCTCTGTAGTTTCTGATGAAGGTGAAACTTTGGACTTCTGAGAATCAACAAAACGCTCGATTTCACTAGGCAGCTGCAGCGGGCGGGGTTTAGACTTGACTGTAGCCTTGAATCCAGCCTGAGAAATCTGGTCCAGGATGGTCTGGATGTTGATGAGGTACGGTAGGTAAACAATGGCAGCTTCTTTAGCATCTAAAGACACTGTTGACAACATAGGCAGAAAACATAATAAGTTATAAAGCACTTTTCGACAACACCTTATTAAGCTGACAATGCCCCTGTATCGTAAATATTTAATCATTATAAACTGATGTAGATGTAAATTCATTCAAATTATAATTTAATATATTTATTCATACTACCAAATGCCCACAAAAATGTATATTTACATAGCTCAGTATTTCAGATCAGCTGATGCAGGTTATACAAAGAAAGGAATTTGTGACTCACAGCTAAATCCCACTGAGGCATTCATTCAAGACATGAGATCAACATACACAATGACTGTACAAAACTAGACACTTCTTAGCTATACATTTAACATTAAAACTATGAAGTAAAAAGGTACCTTTGATCTTTTCAATCCCTTTGAGTTTCCCAATCTTCCCTTCAATCGTTGTGGTGCACGAGTGGCAGGTCATTCCTTCTATGCACAGTTTCAGGAAAGTTGCTTCGCCCCCTGCACTGAGAGGCAGGGACAAACCTGGACCTCTCTGTGTCGGGCTGCTAGCTGAGGGTGAGCTGGTGGCCATTACACTGTTGACCACTTCACTGAGCTGTTGTGTAGATGTCAGACTGGTGACATATGTGACCATGAAGCCCGCCTGGTCTGAGCTGACATCCAGAACTCCCTGAATCCGTGTGAGTCTGTCTAAAGCGTCTTGATTGGCCGTTGCAGTGAGCCCTGATGCTGGGATGAGGTGGGAGTCAGTGGGGACGGGTGTGGCTTTACTCGACTCTGTGAGACACGACTCAAAGCCCATGTCCTCGATGGCCAAAGACAGAGAATCAGGGGTTTGTTTGCTTTGGTCAAATATAACAGTAGCATTCTTCAACTCCAAAGACACCTGCAAAGACAAAGGCAATTTTATTTAGCATTTTATTAATTTTACTTTTATTTTATTAATACATTTAACCCTGTTTTAGTCCCAGATTAGTCCACATATTAAGACCTGAAATAAATCTTGTCTAGACCCGATTACAACCTGTATTATGTCAAATACTGCACAATATTTGCTGTGTCATGTACCCATTTATTTGACTAAAATCGGGAAGTGAGTTTGTTCTGTCAGCATGATCCTTCAGCTCTCCCAGCAGGAAGGAAACATGTGACACACTGAAGGGGTCACTTGACTAAGCGTGAGCAACAGACCCTAGTGTGTGCATATGTGTGTGTGTGTGTGTGTGTGTGTGTGTGTGTGTGTGTGTGTGTGTGTGTGTGTATGTGTGAGAGAGAGAGAGAGAGAGAGAGAGAGTGTGTGACTACCTTTAGGATTTAAAGAAAGACCCATGAGAGGGCTTTGTATTTGAGTGGTCTGGTCTATACAAATTAAAGTAATAAAATCCAGGCACCATTTGGTACGACATAAATGACATTTCCTGTGGGCACAGTCTGTATATTGACCGAATGTTGGAGTCTGCAAAGGCCACAGCTTTGTCTAAAGGAGTTAGTATTATTACATTATGGTTCTCATTTAATCTTAGCCTGGAGCATAAACACACCAAACACAAGACAGCAGGCCACATCAACTGCAATCTTATATAGTAACAACACTGTTACTCCGTTTAAATTGCACCAAATGCAAATATTACTCCTGAGGGAGGTTGGGGATAGTGCCAATTCCTCTAAATTAGGCATACATTCTTTACTAAAAGAATAAGTCCAGAGATTCATCCTGTCCATGTGACTGCAATAAAGGTAAAACGTGCCATTGCGCCATACATCACTGTCGGTTCAAATCATGTCACTGGGGAAACCATGTGAGCAAAGGTAAGTTCAGCAAGTTTTCAGGACATCTCTGAAGATCATTCACCTTTATGTGTATAACTCCAGGAAAGGATCCGATGCGCTGCTCTATGGACTGGACGCACGACCCACAAGTCATGCCCTCCACTCCAATAGAGGCTGAAGTTATGGTGTGTTTCTGTGTCATGCTTTCTGAAAAGACAAAAAGTACTTAATCAGTTTGTGTACAGACAGCTAACACTGAGCTTTATTTATATATTGAAAGCTATGTTCAACAGGCAGCTCTGCCACAAAATCTAAATCTTCCACACAACAAAACCTTCACTCTTTGTTTTAAAAAGACAAAATTGATTTATCTTTGCCATTAGTGATCAATTAAGGAGCTCAGTGTATCTAAAGAGGTTTTAATATATTAATCATGGCACGGTGAGCATTGAACTAGTTTAGTTCAAATCGAAAACATTACAAATAAAAAAATGTACCATCAAAGTATAAAGCTGTCTTGTGAACACTGCTTTAAAGTATTCATAACAGGTCTTCTTTTGCCAGACAAAGTAAGATGCTCCGTTGGTGAAAGATATCTAGCGAGTTATATGTTCTATTAAAGGCAGAAAATGTTTAATTACAAAAATAACAAAGAAAAACATTCTTACCTCAGGAAGGGGAAGCAACCAGTTAGCTAAACCTAAAACGACGTCGGCTCAGTCTGAAGCTAAATAAAGCTAGCTAACTAGCCACCTATAACTCTCAACCCCAAATAAGACCCACTGTGGCATCCCGTTGTCTGCAACGAACTCTGAAGCGTGTGATGTTATCAGTACCCTCTCATTATCATAAAACTCTGCTTTTTTTCATGCTGTTTAGTTTCGTCTTTGTACGTCGACGTGAAGCCGACGTGACTGACGGGACGCAAACTGCTGCGTCATGCTCATGGGAGGAGCCTCATAAGTGGATTCCATGGCAACCACTTTGGGTAAATGTTGCCCTTTACTTCACCTCCCAGCAAGGATGTTTACTCTTTAGAGGGCATGATTACAATAACCACAGAAATTATTTTGAGTCTATTTATACTTAAGAGGGGGTTGGGACAGTTTGTTCCTGATGGTCCATAATTTTATATTATAGCCTGACCTGTCAGACCAAATAACAAGAGGGAAAGAGCAAGATAATGCTTTTATTGTCATTGCACAAGTGCGACAAAATTAAAAATTTCTCCTTAATCAGTTTTAGTCAGTTTCAGTTCTGTCATACACTTTCAATAGTAGAGCGGTAGAAAGTTGCCAGTCAGGTTTAGTTGCAGATTGTTTTTGTGCAGTACATCGTTAAAAAAGTGCAGCCTTTGTTGAACCTTTTTCACAATTGCTATAGTGTTTTCAGTCCATGTGAGGTCTTGATGCTTGTTCCCAAGAACTCAAATGTCGAGACCTGCACAACCTTGTCTCCGTCAATACGGAGTGGTGCTGGTTCTGCTATTTATATCAGCCAAACGCGTTTCGGCTATATTATATCAGCCATATTGGAATGAAATTGAAATAAGGCATATTTGGCAGCCTCTAACTTGCACATACTTTGCCTGATTAGGCTCAAACCTGAAATATGGTATCAGCCCCAACTCCTGAACACATCTCACCAAAATAATGGTAGTTACCTCAAGAGCGCCGCCTATGGACCTAACAAAGAATTTGGTTTAGGAAAATTTACAAAACTTGGCAAAAGCATCCTGCACAAACATCCAGACAAATCAAAATAGTCAAATAGACCCTTCCCATATTTCTATTGGTTTGGGGTGTAGGGCCTCATAATTGCTCGTTAAAAATCACACCATCGAACTCACCTTAGAAATCACACCATCAGACCATATGTGATTTTGGTTTTTTTTATTGAAAATGAGTAATAAAAAAGTTATCACAAAAAAAAAAAAAGAAAAGAGATCACACCATCTCTGGCCGTTGGCCGTAGGTACCATCGCATCATCGTTTCGGGCGTTTCACCGATTTACACTTTGCTGTCGGCCTAGTTTCCTCTTGAAGTCGATGATCATCTCTTTAGTTTTGTTCAGCTCCAGATTGTTTTTTGTACACCACCAGTGTCTGTACTTTAGCCCCCTCTATGCTAGTTTATTGTCTCTACTTATCAGGTGAGCAACAGTGGTGTCATCGGCAAATTTGGTGATGATGATGCCATATATACCCATGACTGTCATGGGTATACATGGAGTAGAGGAGTGGACTCAGCACAAAGCCCTATGGGGAGCCAATGATGAAAGTGATGGTTTAGGAGCAATTTGGACCAATCTTCACTGTTTGGGTGTGTTCTGTAAATCCAGTATCCAGGCAAATAAGAGGCGAGAAGACCCAGATGTTACAGCTTTTCCACCAGTATTCCAGGGATTATGGAGTTGATTGCTGAGCTAAAATAAAAACGAACTGAGTTGTGAAGTTGTGAATCAGTTTTGTGTAAAATACAAGTGTAAATAAACAGAATAACTCACAGTCTTCACTTATTTAGTCCTATAGTGTTACATAAAATCAAATTAATTAGTTCTTTCTTCATGGTCTAATAACATACAATAACAACAGGATAGGCCTACCTCTAGTCTGCATGCCGATAAATGTGATTTTAGAAACCAACACATTTCCACATTTTTATTGTCCCATGTCAGATGTAGTTACATACATAGTCCCTAAATTGACTTTTATTGTTTAGTTTATTAAAGTTTTTAATACAATGTATTGTGCAATGGTATAG
>JAVQKG010017139.1:0-13326 GCA_036025885.1 Hypseleotris bucephala
TATTTGATGAGGAAAGGAGGTGCAAGTTGCGTCGGAGGAAGCGACCCGTGTTTCGCGGTAAGCGCCGTGTGCTAGAAAAGACTTCAGTGAGCTATTTAGGCTACGTCTAGATCTCAGCAAATATAAGACGGATTTTTGTCAAATAAAAACCTAGCCTACTTGCTGGAATGACTATTACTGTAGGCTAATAGAAGGGATCCCAGACCCATTCCACATCACAAAAACAAGGTTATGACAAAAGTTTTGATTGGTTGAGCTTGCAAATTTAAACTGTTCATTTGTTGATTATTTTCTTGTGAAATGTGATTTTATGAATAATATGACCAAAACTGGAAAGTATGAGCTGCAAAAACAATAAAAAAAAAGCAATTTCTTGAATTAATTTGCCTATTTTAGTTTAGTTAAGAAACTGTTGAAAACTTGCTTGGAATTAACTATGTTATATGTCATAATTATTTTTACTTTAGTCCCTCTCCTGGCCTCTACAGCAACATCAAATCAGAGTTTGTGGGTTACGGTTGTTATCGGGTTTTTGAGCAGTTTAGAAACTCACAAAAACTCTAATTTTATGTTGCTGTAGAGGTCAGGGGAGGGACAAAAGTAGAACTCGACTACTATTGGTCAAGCATTTTTACATATTTACTATTACAGACTACAGCTTTAATGTATTAGCTTTACATGGGGGCATCAGTGGGACAGTGGGTAAGTGCTCGCCCTGCAAACCCCTGCAGCTCTTGTTGTGTTTGATTCTGGTTGAAGATATATTTAAGCTAGATTTGATACTCACTTGCTTGTCTGGCTTTGTCCTTGTAGGTAGTGGACAGCTCATCATTAACTGCTCCCTCCTGAGGTCCCACCATAGGCACCAGCTGCGTCCCACACCTCAGCGTCAGTGCCTCTTTGGCCCGCTCTGGAGACACTAGAGGCGGGCAGGCCATCGTCCCAGATCCCCCTGTGCCACCCGTCTCCTGGAAGCCACTGTCTCCCTCCCCTTCCTCCCCCAGGCTCTGGTCATTGGTGGGGGACAGAGTATGGGGGGTCAGGGTGTGTGGTGTAAGGGTGTGGGGGGTGTGTGTTGGGGTCTCCCAGTCTGGTTGCAGGGGCTGGCAGATGAGCTCTCTCCGAGGGACACCGACCGTATACTGGACGTCCCGCTGGTGCTGGGTCACCACTGGATCTGTGGCACTTTCATACCTGATATCACAAGGCAATCACAATAAAGTTACTGAAAGTTTTTTATATATATTTCGCATTATAGTTTAGATCTTCAATGTGTTTTACTATTAAGGGGTAGATTTGTTTTACATTTTGTCTATACATTTTAATACAGACTGTACTGTTACCCACATAATCTTAAGCGATTAACTTTTGGGCCACAAATCTCATGTTTGGCAACCCCGCTGCTGAGAAATAACAAAGTCAACTGGGTTTGATTATTAGCTTTTGAGATGGACGTTTTTTATATGGTCTTTCCAACAAAGTACACAGTTTCAAGTACACACACTTTGTAGCCTGGCTTACCAGACTCAGAAAGCATTAGGCATGGCAGGCCAGGCTACACACTTTGACCTTCTATCAAAACACTCCAGGCTTACTGACAATAAATGCTATATGCATTGGTGAAGTAAACTGATTGCATGAAGCCATATTTGGGTGGGTATTTCAAGCTGTATCAACCTGTTTAGCAATCAGTGTCTAAGGTACTATAAATATTTTTTGGATAGCATAAACTGACCCATGTGTCTATGATTAGCAAAGATTTTTATTTTTATATAATCGAAATGTATTGATGAATTGATTTGAGTTTTGGTTTATTTCCTCCCATTGCCAATTACGCTTTCAAAAAGATTCACATTTCAGGATGCCAATTACTTCTGTCTAAATTCAACTACAATTTTAATTTAGACAGCAGTACCATGTTAAAATAAGGGTGTGTATTAATAGTACCCTCAATTTCTTCAGATAGTATAATCTTCTTTCCAATTTCAGCTATTATAAGAAGTTAGCCATAGGTCTTCTTGGTCTCTGAACTTACCCACTCATTTCTGACGTCTCTTCATTTTGGTCGTAGCGGGCGGGTGAGCGTGAGTGAGGGGAGGGCCTGCGCTGTCTTCTGGGGGCGATCAGTGACTGTGTATCTGCATCACTGTCTGTCTCCCCGTAATAGGCCTCACTGTCTGGGGGAGAGGTGATGCCTGTGGGGTGGAGGATGGAGGTGGAGGTGTGGTTCTGCTGGAAGGACTCCAAGGTGGGGGAGAGAACTCTGGAGGGGAAGGTGGAGGAGTAGAACCCAGTAGGTGCTCTAAGGATAAGGACAGGTTGTATTTAGTTGAGATGTGTTGACGTTATAAGACCTATTACTACTACATCACAAAACATCTACAGTATAAGGGAAAAAGTGTCTAGTGACAAACAAGCTTCTCATTTCATACTTTCAAGTAGAGATGCACCGATGTAGTTTTTTCAATTCCAATCCCGATATTTATTATGCAAAAACTAAAGGCATGGAATTATCAAAAAATAATAAACCAAAACGTGATAGAACTAAGACCAGATGATTCTAAAAATGTCAAACCTTTGACATTTTTGAGTTACATTGTAATATAATGTGATTTTCCACTTTATTTATCTTCTCATAATTGGGAAAAATAATATATTAAATGATATCGGTTCGAGTATCAGCCACATTTACCAATCCACCAATCCAGCTGAAAGGCCTGGATCGGCACCGATATCCGATCTGGTATTGGTATCGGTGCATCCCTACTTTCAAGCCTTAATAAGTGTAAAATTTTATTACATTGGTAGTACTGGTGGTCAGGGGTTATTTATAGATTTTTTACTAAATTCAGGTAAAGTAGACATTGTTTAGACCTGATTTTGACCTTGTTTGGGCTAGGTTTAAACTAGCCTGGCCAGTCGTGACTAACTCCTCCTTTCTTATTCTGTACAAAGACGTTAGGTACCAGACCCCTTATTTAACTCATTTAAATTTTTTTTTAAGTTTAGAAAATGCTTTATCTGACGCAGTTTTATTATGTAAGGTAATCTGTCATATTTATTATTTTAGTTGGTAGTTGGTGGGGTACTACTTTGACCAATCATAGTTTCAGAGTTTCCTTTTGGCCCCTCCCCTGGCCAAAACAAATTACAGACACTCTACATCATATAACTGGGTCAGACAGTTTTAAGCATTTTTCAATTTTAATTTTCTGCTTTTTTATTTTTGGAAAGTTACAGACTACACCTTTAAAGTCCCATTAAAATAGAGGTGGTTGTGGTTTATTCCACATCGCTTCAGTAAGTCATTTGATCTGACGTGGTGTCTTCCTCACTGACCTCTTGACTCGGAGGTAAAGCGTGGTGCTCTGTTTGTCCAGTAGAGTCATTGCCTCTGCATGGCTAAGGTCTGAACACAGGTGGTCACCAATGGCAACCAGCTCATCGTGCTCCTTCAGTCCAGCTCTGCAGGCTTTACTGCGTTTACGAACCTAAAACACAAGAACAAAACTGTATTATAATTTTTATTGATAGGGCAGAGGGGGTAGTGACATTCGGCAAACTGTCTTAAGCATTTCAAGCTCATAATTTGGACTGCATGCTCCACCAATTGACCTAACCATAGGCTGAGAAACAAATTTGTTTTGGTGGACCTGAGTGGTACCCTGGCTCAAGAACAAAATGTTAATGCCTTGGCAAAGGTCTGAATGCTTCTTCTTGGGGATCAACCAAACTGTCCTATCTAAATGTCCCATGGTTTCCAATTCAAGGTCATGCAGTCAGTGCTAACCAAACTGGTAACATAATATTGAAGTTTGAATAATTATTTGGAATGCACTTGGTCTCATGTTTTGGTTTGGTGACACTCATCCTATATTCTGAACTAGGGGAGGCAATATAGTGAAAATATAATATCACAATTTCGATGGTTTTAGTTGATTTTTAGTTCACTCTTGATTTAAACCATTTCTAACTACAAACCCAATGTACATCCATGTTCATCATAATACTTCATACTATTTTTCCTTTTCTTATTAATTTGAACTCTGGCATTGCTACAGTAAAAAAGACGCTGAGGAGCAGATCATAAATTAATGCAATGTATCATGATTCAACGATCTTCCCAAATTAGCTCGATCTTCATCACAATTAGATTTTTAGCGCCATATCGCCCACCTCTATTCTAAATACTTAACTCTTTGTCAACTTTGTGTTTACATCTAGATGCAAAAAACTCAAATGTCTTTCCCGTTCATTGCATGAGATTAACTGCAGCTGTCATGGGAGGCGTCACATAGAGATGACATCATAGGGTCTTTCAGGAAACATGTCTACAGGGGGTCAACTATAGTGGTATTTCTAGATCACAACTTCCTACAAATGTTTTCCCCTTTCCAACATGGAGGGTACAAATGTTAAATGTCCCCATTCACCTACTTCAAAATCTTATCTTTTTCTCTTGACCCATTTATCTAGAGAGGGGGTGTGCATGTGACAAGAACAAAAACATTCATAGCACAGATGAGTATTGTGAATGGGAGGGGTTGGAACAGATGCAGAGGACCAAAGGGGCATGCCTGTCATTCACCATATGTTCCCCACAAACCCTAAATAAAACAGTAGGGGGGAAAATGGAGCACATTCCTAGACAGACCAAGAAAGACCAGGGGATTACAGTGGGAGATTTTTTAAATAGTTATTAGAAAAGGCAATCAATATTGATTCAATGGTTAAATGTGTGTTATAGCAATATATTTTGGCATACATGGATTGGGCAATTTAGATACCAGTTCACCAAAACCCATGTAATGGTGAAATGACAAATCTGGTTTTCACCGTCTAAGGCCCAAAGTGTTACATGCAGTATTTTTAATTCTATTACAAAAGTATTGTACACCAATTACCATAGACAGATACATTAAAATATGAATTAAAATAACCAATAACATTTTGTTAAGTAAAATAATTTTAAAGTGTTGAATATTTAAGTTGGTAATTTTTTATTCCAAAGATATAGAGGCTATATAAGTTTGGCTACATCTAACTAGCTGTCATTTAGGTCACGTTTTTGACATTGAGGCCCTTATTATCAACAAATAGGCTAACAAAAAGTGTGCCAATGCCCATCCTTAGATTCGCTCTAAACCAAATGAGTTAAAAAGTTGCCTGTTTCTTTATGACACATATTTTGATGGTCAGTGTAGGCATATCTAATAAAGTGCCCTGATAAAATACTAATCAATTATACATCACTATCAGTGTGTGTGAACAAGTGGCCTTTCTTTTTCCATGCTCATTTCCAGCTCCTCTTAAATGAGCTATTTCCATCCAGCTGTCTATGTCCCCTTCCCAACAGGGGCTTATCTGAGTTATGTGCCACCTCACCACCACACATGCAAAAGTCCCATACACCCCATTTAGATTTACAAGAACACAAAGGTACACTCTGTGGCCAATATTGACAATTCTGGCTAAAAGTGCCTTGTTCAGTTCAAAAGTTAAAACAGCTAATCAGTGGCCAGTCCAAATTTGAATGCCTATGATGTCATTTCTAAGCTTCAAAATAGATTTTCTTATTAGACACTGCATTCTGGTGTGTCAACAAGATTAAAAGTAGATTAACATGTTTTAAACACCATGGCGTAGATTTAATGGTGGTTAAATTTGATTCATGTTAGCATTTCAAGGCAAGCAAGGTTAGAATAAATAGGATGGCATTTGGGGTTTAGCTAACAAAAGATCACTTAGACTAGCATAAATCATAGTTAATTGTAGGGTTAGCATTAGTTCAACACTGCAGAACTTAAATTGTTGCATTTACTTTTGCCTCAAGGAGTCCTAATAGATACAATGGTAAAATAAATTTGTGTTTGAAAGCTACTTTAACTAATGTCATCATGTTGTTCTTAATATAGATTTTCCCTTTAGACAGTACATTCTTGTGTGTCAACGAGTACAAAGTAGACGTAAGAGTATATAGATAAATGAGGTAGCCTATGTTTGATGCATATAGTATTTTGAAGCTAGCAGTAATACCATTAGAAACAGGCAAAACATACATTGGTATTGGGATACTTTGCACCATTTATTACATTCTGATAAGTACATCAATAAACAACTGTGTAGTTTGGATTCCACTCAGAGTACTCCAGACTATACTGTTTCCATCTAAAGCACGCCTTACAAACACCTCAAACCACAGTCTGACCATCAAATCTCAGGCCGTAATTAACAGCTGCAGCTTCCATTGAATCTGCACTAGAGTTACTGACCCGGACAACTCTTCCCTTCAGTAACATATGCAGTTCAATGGTAGTTCACTGTACCTTAAGACACCTGGAAGAAAAGAGTTGGCACTTAATATGCTTAAAGAGCTTAGTCAGACAAAGCTCATAGTGAAAATAGTAATGCATCCTTTTGTATGAGATTACAATACAGGTGTATTCACAGAAGAGCTTATACTAACGCTAGATTTATGGTCTGTGGTTCTCAACTTGTGGGATAAAATTTTATATCTTATCATAATTCAGTATTTACTGTAATATAGCCTGCAACTGATGTTTGATTCATTTTTACTTTCATAAACCGGTTTATGAAAGTAAAAATGAATCAAACACATGTATTTTATTATAATTTTCATTAATATCATGTATTTAAATAGTATTTAGGCTTCAAATATCCAGAATGTTTTTCAGAGTACATTACATCTAACTGTGGCCTACTTCTGGGTCCCAACCCATTATTATGAAACACTGATCTATATTAAACCCTATATATGAAACCCTATTTAACTGACATAGCCAATTATTTAGGCCAATATGGTTTGTAATTGTAGAAATGAACAAGTTTACACTACAACTTTAAAGCCTGTGAGCACAACATAGTCTGTAACTTCCAACAGCATAAAACGGCTAAGCATTTTGATGCCAAGACAATTGACTTATGCCAAAATGTTTTTCTTTGCTGTGGAAAATCAAGTGTAGCCTATGCTTAACATCTTTCTTCATCATATTTTTCTGATTTGTGGTACATTGTGTGCTTTATGCAACCATTGTCGAGTATGTTTTACCATGCCACAGTCAATTAATCAAACTGATTTTACAATTAAACGCTGCACAAAAATTGACATAAAAATGTACCTTTGCAACCTGAAGTGGTTTCTGGTGCTCGGACCCTCCTTGCAGCCTGAAGCCCCACGGAGCTCCTCCAGACAGGGACAACACAATCTCCTCTGCCACCATCCCAAAGTCCAACAATCAGCCACGCAAAGAAAGATGTCCTCACAGCCTAAAACCACTCTCCTACTACTACTCTATCCTCCTGTGGACCAACTCACTCCACCCATAGGTCCTCTTGGTCACTGGTGGGGGGCTGGCTTTCATCTGTTAGAGCCAGGAATGCTGTGTCGGTGGGCTGCAGTCATCCTCTTGTCTCAACACTTGCCATGTCACTCTTCAACACTCGGCTGCACACGGGATGCTTGCTGATATACAGTCCTGAAATAACCACCATTACTACCACCAACACCCCCCTTTTTGACACCACCACCCACCTACCCACCCAACCAGGCTCAGCTCAGGCCAAGCAGAACAGACAACCCCCTAAGCACAGAAGGCAGGTGTGAGGAAAAAATATTTGAGGAATCTGGACAGAAGTTTGGAAGGATTAAAAGATATGCAAAGTTATTTAGTGGCACAAGAGGAGAGTAACTGTTGCTGATGACAGCTTAGAAATAATGTCTAATAAGCACATGACAATTTATCAGCAAATAATTTGTACTGATATCTATAAACATGCCCAACATTAGTTCCACATCAACGTATAGCCAAGTTTATGAGACCTTTCCTACGAATAAAGCTGAAAATGCATTTCAGTTTTTGATTTGCATTTGTATTAATGTACCATTGGGGTTGCTTGAAACGTTGAGATTTTCTTCTAATTTCCATCATTTTCAGTGGCCTGCTGGATCTCTTGATCAACCTACACAGGACTGCTCACCAAAATTCACCTTAAAGAGCACTTCAGACTGCAGGGATATAGGCTAGTAGGCTGTAAAAGATTTTCTGTTGCAATATATTTAAAAAGTAGGCTATAACTCGTTCTTTGATTGTAAATGGACTTCCACTGCCAGGCCTGGGTCTGACAGTGTGCTGCTGTGAGCTCTCCCCGCAGCAGAGAGGAGCTGAAGCCCGGAAGACGGAGCGTGTTTTCCGGATGTGGACGTGGCACAGGCTGCGGCAGTTCCGTCGAATGTCCGTCTGAGACCGAAAGGATTAGTGAGAAACACCCCGGGACGACATTGGCTTTGTAGATTCTGCTCTGTCAACGGGATTCTCTTTTGCACCGACCGGGGGACAGCCTTACTATTCACAGCACCTGGGAGGTACGTACCAATGTGTAGATTATATGACACCCAGTCATGACAGGACAGCAGGCTTTTACTACGTTAGCCCAGGCTAGCGCTGTGCTAACTCAGATGTGCGAAAACCGGAGTAGCTTAGCATGTTAGCACAGCTGATTCAAGCACCGCTGCTGTCATTGTGGCTCAGGCTGTTAGCTATATCTACCAGGTTTATGATATTAAAGTTCGGATAGTCTTTAAAATGAAATGTCAATGACTGTGTTGTATACACAAGTTAGTTACGATGCTGCAGTAAAATGGGTTGTTTTGTAAGTTTTAGTTGTCATGTTAGTATGCTAACTCTAGCAAGTTAGCGCTAACTGCCTGTAATGCGGCACTTGTGCTCTCTGTTAGCTACAGTTGTCATTAGGCGTGTTTGGCGCCCCACTATTTATTTAATCGTTTTTTCTTCTTCAATAATTTATGTCTGTGGAAGATTTTGACCATGGTTTTGACTATGAATTAACGAGATTATGAGGGTTGACCATTAGAACAGTTCACCGCATAGTGGATCAGAACAGCTGATTCACAAAAATAAAGCACAAGTTAAAATGTGAATATTACTCTACACATTAACAATACAAAATAAGCGTATGTACATTGAAATACAAGTAATTCCATTTTAATTGTACTTTGTAATAATAATATAGTTTATATTTGATTGTAATTGTAATTGCTAACCTAGCTCTAGTCCAGATATGGGTCAGTCCTTAGGCCCCTCATACTAAAGTAAGTCTACGAGGCTCCAGCGATAGTGTTTCTCGTTGTCTCACCTGCATTACTGAATTATTTAGCGGCTCCGCTCGTTTAGCCCGAGTTTGTCTGTTAGCTGATACTCATCACTCTGTCATATTAGGGTTAGGCTAGTCTCCACTCTCCAGTAGCATAAATATACAAGACCACCGCCACATCTGCTAGCAGGAAACTTGACATGTGATAGGTTTGGATATACATGTCTAGAAAGTTTGCTTGGTTTAATAGCATGGTTTATTCAATTTAATAGGTAAACAGTTGGCTGTGCAAACTTGACTGGGACATATTAATTAGCCAGTAGACATTACATAGTACTTCTAGGTGTATCAGATATAATGCTATCCTTGGTACCCATAAAGTATAGTTGGCTAGTCTAGTGTTTGGATTGCTCAAATTACTAGGCTTGTTTTCACTCTTGGTTGGACTATCTTTATTAAAATTTCTTTAGTTTACTAGTGACTTAGTTGAAATCTGAAGGAGTGGCTAACTTAAACACCAGAAGCCAATAAAGGTGTTGCCACTAAAACAGGAAAGATTGCAGTCTTAGTGTAGGAACAAGACAAGTATCTTACCTTGCTATAGGAAAACTATTAGACCACCTGTGTTGAGCAGGCTTTGGTGGTAACAGAATGTTCTTTTCACAGGGTCAGTCAAGTTACTTTGACCATTTTGAAATCTAATGGGAAATCACAACATTTTGTGACCAGTGTTGTTGTGTCAGTTTTAAATCAGCTGAATTCCACCATACTGTATACTATTCATAATTTAATATCAAATTGAGTTTCAAGTGATGTTGTTTTTGGCTTTAACTCTCCAAAATGCTGCCAGCAAATGTGTACATGTGCGCTGGGAATCACGAAGCAAGAGATAATATAAAACAGCTGCACAGTTTCTGCTGCTCAAGGTCTTCTACACTAACAAACTGTGCACCTCAAAACATAACCATAAAGGCATATATTTACATTTTATTTCTATCTATAGCTTGCCTTATTCAGCAATTACAAGATAAAACTGGGTTTACCTGTGGATTTTGAGAGAACCTGACTCATCCTTGAACTATTATTACGGTTCATTTTTCTGTGATGCAACATTTTAGCCATTTTGTACCGTTAGCATTTCAAAACTGTTTACATCACATACTGACTTTTGCCTAAATTTGTAGTATAAGTAGTTAGCATTGTCCTAGTTACTGCATCCCCAATACATACATCTCCTATCTTTCTCATATCATGCAGCCCCATTAATTAACTGTTTTTATTTTCTCACAGATTTAGGGATGAACTGAGGATGAATGTAAACCAGCACACTCCTATGGCCTCTCCATATGGCCAGCCCCAGCCCGGGTATGGCCAGCCTGGTTATAGTTCCGTCGATGGTGGATATCACGCACCGTACGCCCCTTACAATGGCCCGGCTTCTGCCTACCAACCTGGGGCCCCACCACCAGGTAAAATACAGCTGGATAACATCTTTACTGTAACAATCCTCGAGCATCCATTCAAACTTTAACCTTGGAGTCACCTACCTGCTTCATGTGCTGCCTGTTTGAATACTAATGTGTAGCTCATTTCTCCATATTGCTTCCCTTCATCTCCTTGTATTGCATCCTTTCCCTTTTTCTTATATTTCAGGTTACTCTCCTTTTACAAGTTTCCCCTCTAAAGCTGTGGCCGCCAACCCAGTTTCTGACCTCTCCTCTCCTCTTGACTTAGGTAACCGCCTCCTGCCTTTTTCATTTCAAATTTCATATTCTCTGCAAGCATTTAATCTTCTCTCCTAAACAGCACTTTTCATGGCAACAACAACAGCTTTGTTAAATAGTCTTTCGAAATAATTTAGTGCATTATGTTGGTACAAGTTGTAAAATTGTGAGCAACCTGTATAACCAGAGATATTAGTTCTCTTCATTTGGATATTCTTTTTTTAACAGTAATTGCCAAAGGGGGCCTTTGAACTATTGCATATTTCTACCACAGCATAGTTGTAAGCATAGTTTTGTAGAAAATAATTTAATGTTAGTGGCTTTCAGCATGTTAACACAATATTAAAAAAGAAAAAAACATCATTTCTGTATTTGCTTTCTTCCTTCATATATTTTACCTGTTCCTATTTCTTTTCTTGTTGGATGATCTACATACCTAAAATACATCTTGACTTGCATTCAAATACCTCTCTTTTTTCTGTTGACCTTTCTATTCTAAAAAGACTTGCACATGAAAAGGGACAAGTTTTTAGTTACATTGCATTCAAAGAAGTGCAATAATGCTTCTTTGTTAGGTGCGTTTCCCCTCAGAGAATTAGAATGTAAAAAGTAACCAGTATCTTGGAACACACTGTAGTTTGAAAGTTTGGGAAAGCACATTTTGATTCATAAACCAATGTTGTTGTGTTTTTGTTAATGGCATTGGTATTTTGTTTTCCCTAGGCCCAACCAGAGGTCCGCCCACTTCTGGACCCCCTCCAGTCTCAGCGCCTCAGCCCTACAACCAGTACAGTCAGGGCAGCGTGCAAAATGGACCCCCACCTATGACTCAAGCGCCACAAAGGTAATTTAATCTAGTATCAAATTAAATTACCATGAAATCAAATCGTATTAAAAAATAGAGTTAAAATGTGTATGTTTTTAGGCCTCCGATGTCCCAGCCATACCACCCAGGAGCCATGAATCTGACTGGTCCACAGCCTTCATATCCTCAACACTACGGCCCTCCTCCCACAATGCAACAGGTCACTGGTCAGATGGGTGGAATGCAGATCAATGCAGGTCCACCATCCCCTGCTGGACCGGGATATGGTATGTTGATTTTTTTTGTCATATTTATCATGACCATAATAATTGCAATGTATAATGTCAAGATAATTTATAAAGAATGTATAGAAGTTAACTTTAAAATGCTGGAATTACAACAGTACATTTTATTGTAGGCTAAAACTATTCTTTTTATTACATATGTTTTTTTCAGTGAGACAGATTTCTGCATGTTGTGTAGCCCGCCTAAAGCCCATAGTTGCATAGCAAGATTTAAATTACAAATCAATGAATGATATTTTATCATGGACAATGGTAGAGACAGGAAGAAATCTATGTGAAAGATGTGGATTGTATCAAACAACATTCTATTCAAAACCAACAGTCATTTCTCATTGAACTACAGGATATATGGACTGCTGGGGACATAAATAAGTGTGATGCATTGTGGGAGATGTAGGAGATTTAAAGAAAACACATCCATTCAATACATCAAAGTACACCTTATTATAAAATACAAGAATCATTTTCTAGTATCAAATGTGGGAAAAGAAACTGCAAAGAATTCTATTTGTTACATCAAAGCAGATAGACGCTACAGCAGTTAGCTAATAGGGCAATGGGATTTTTCAGTGGAAATAGCATCTAAAGTTTCCGAAATGTATTGTGGCATGGGAGATTTAATTAGGTTTAATGGCTGACTAGATGAGGCAGTTTCAGGAAGTGGTAAAAGTGCCAAAAGTGAGATTCTAGACAAGACTTTAGTGGGGAACTTTTTGAGGCTAATTTGAGGAAACGACGCGCAGCTGTGTCGGCCTTGTCAAAAGAGAGAGAGAGAGAGCGAGAGAGAGCGAGAGAGAGAGAGAGAGAGAGAGAGAGAGAGGAGGGAATGTACTATAGAGCTTCACTGCACAAAAGCATTACTCAATATTCTTCAGTTACTGTACAAAAATATCACAACATTTTGGTAAGGCAATATTATGACAATAATGTTATGGTCTTGTGCAAGGCTGGTTCTAGGCTTTTGGTGCCACTAAAATGGCTTCTGGCCCACCAAAATCAATGAATTAATCACAAATCTCTTGGCAAATGAAACAATTAGGAGATATTTTGAAGAATAAATGGAAAAAATTAAAACTGTGAAATAAACCATAAATAGAAACATGTTACCTTTTGTAGAGTGACCAGAAAGGATACTTACTTTTTTTTAAATTATTATTATTATTTTATCTACAACTTTGGCATTTGTGATCTAAACTGGATACCGATTTGTAGTTATAATTTGTAATATAATAACAATAATAATAATAATAATGCATCGATTTTATATAGCGCTTTTCACAACTACTCAAAGACGCTTTACATTTTTTTTGCATTATTCATTCACTCCACAGACACACTCGGTGGTGGTAAGCTACTTGTG
>JAVQKG010017167.1:0-10966 GCA_036025885.1 Hypseleotris bucephala
TTCATGGTATATTCATGGTGTAGTAATGCATGAAGTCATGATGAAATCATCATGAATTCATGCATGAGTCATGTGTAACTAATGCATTAATTCATGTACCCTTATTATAAAGCGTTACCCATCAACTTTATACATAAACTTACATTTAAAGTTAAGTGCAGCCTTTGTGTTACTGTTTTCCCCAGGTACTCAGCCCTGCTTTCAAAGATATTCTGTGAACATTAGAGCAACATTTGTACAACATGTATTTTGTTAATATTTGTGTCGCTATATCATTGTGTTTATCTGTTTTGTCTTAAGGACTTGGTCTACAAATCAGCTGCTAGATGACCTATGGACCCTATCAAATAGACATAAATAAATAAAGGTGAAATAAAGACTAAAATTTGGCATATAGTGAATGCTGCTTGTATATTGGATTTACATAGCTGATGAAGAAAACCCTGGCAAATATTACAAATACAACTTGTTTCCTTCACCATATTCTGCACCAAAAAGGTACTGAATATATCCAGCCATTCCAGGCTTATGTAAAATAAACAGCTGACATTTTGACCTGAGGTAATCACTCTGTTATTTCCCCAAATCAGCGTGGCAGATGATTTACAATATCACTAACTCACAAAGCAGTAAAACTTTTAAAGCTGAGTAATAAAATCCACATTTGAAATAGGCTTAGCAGAGTCACTGTTGCAAGCATTCACATTTGCCCTGCTGTCATTACAGCCCAATACCCAAATGTGCTGTTGTGCAAGCTCAATAAACAAACCTGATAGGAATCTTCACAACTGACTATAATCCTAGACAAGCAATTTTACTTTTTAAGTCCTCTGAAAAACCCCAGATCAGCATGTGTAACTTGGAGCTGGCCTCCAATAGCACCACTGAAGGATTTAAATGTTTATTTTGTTGCTGGCACTTTGGGGTGTGTTTTTGCACTCCTGCATTTTGAGTACAGACTTGAATTTTGCCTTGTACCATCTGTACGCTGAATGCAATCCAGCAAATTAAAGCGACACTATTTGGAGCCTAAAAATAGTTACTACAGTATTTCTCATTACTAGTAGATCAACTCCTGAATTAACCTCCCCATCTGCATTTGAGTGCTCATTGTTATTGCTCTCTATTTAAGCATGAAGCAGGTATATCACCATAAATGTTGCTAACTCACATTACTGTTTGTCCTTGGGCAAGACAGTTCACCCATCTTGCCTTTATATGAAGGAATGAGTGTGATTGGGTTGGTTGGCCACATCTCTGTCAGTCTGCCCCAGGACAGTTATGGCTACCGATATAGGCTACATCCACTGTGTCACTTGGTGTAAATGAATTATGCCATTAAACTGTTTAGTGATTTTTAATGTGTAAAAGAACAATCAAGTTCGAAAACTATCATATAGTATATTCCCATTTCTAATGATATGGTGGTCAAAATGCTTTACAACCAAAGAGGGAGCACCAGATTGCAAACATGGTGTTGCTTTTTTATTATTATGTGAGGAGAGACTCAATACTACTTAGCTTTCTACAGAGTTGAGATGAAAGCACAGTGAAGGCCAAAGCAGGCCATACACATAATTTTGATGAGCACTCAGTTAGCCTTGCTGCCCTACAGATGGAGCAATCATCATTGAATTGACCACTTATTAGTCACTGCTTTGTTACCTATGTGCACTGTACATGCTCTCATCACATGGGATCATATGTCTTGCCGTGTCACTACAAACAAATGCATTAATTGTGAAAATTACCATGGAAAAGGAGAATTAATTCTTGATTCAATTAGAGGACTATCTTCGCTGTGCACCATTGTTCTGCTTGATTGGATCTCCAAGTGGAACATTGCAAGGGATAAATGGATTGTAATAAAAGTGAAAGATTTCATACACATTAAAAGGGTTTGACTTGCAACGCGGTTCCAAAGTAGATTTCATGGTTTACAAATCTCTTGCTATATCTCTGTGACCTGTAACTAATTAACCATGGTTATTTTTGTCATGCTAAAAACGTTGCTCTGACTTTTATGAACCTAGTAAGTCACAGGGGTAAGGACAAAGACATTTAATTTTCAGGAGCAGGAGAAAATATTTGACAACAATGGTCATTACATGGTCAAAACCATTTGGACCATAAAACTTAATAAATATCCAAAGACAACTGCATGACCGTAACTTGTCTTTCATATAGAGATAGACAAACATCGGGCATTCTGTAATCCTTTTGAAATGTTGTGAGCCTAACCTTAGCCTTAGAAAGTAGCTTAAAAAAGTTAAGAAGATATAACATATTTACCATAACAAGGAACTATAAACAGGAACAAATCAAGTCTTGTCTAGTTTATTTACAGAAGCCCATATTTTTAGGTGTTAAACATAGGTATGCCAACATCACTGAGAAACATTTGGTGATTGTCCCAAACTATCTTCTACATAGTGCGCTTGCTAAATTATAGTCAGTTAGGGGGTTTGGGACTAAGAAGGAGAGTTGGGCAATCTTTTTTGTTTAACATTGCCCAAAGAAGCCCTAATTATGCTTGCACTTGTGAATGGATTCCAGCTAATGCCAGTAATGTTGCAGTTTTATAGCTCTGTTAAAAAACCGAAAAGCACAGATTTGTTTGTTGAATTAAATGTTGTTCAATGTGCCTTCCAAAGCAATCTTTTATTTGTGTGCTACAGAAAGTGCATCAATAATACAAGTGCTGCTGACTTTCCCCTCAACTGGGACATGGAAGCAAATTTGCTACGCTTTCTCTTCAGTATTAATTTAACCACAATATTGAAGTATATTCTATCAACTAATTGTGTGGCCCTAAAATGAGAACCCAAGGACCCCCTTTCTCTGTTCGGTAAACAATGTTAGCCGCTCTTAATTCACTGGGCAGAATTTCATCTCCAAAATTCATGCATTATTTATTGGGAGTTTTACTGACGCCGCATAATCAGACATATTCCATTGGAGTCATCAAACATTCAGACAGTTGGCAACATATCGCAGGACACAAATCACCTAACCCATTACCTTTGTTGGGTTGTGTATGTGATGTTAAATTGTGTTAGTGTGTGTCTGTGTGCAAACAGATGGGTCGGGTGCGTGACAATGAACATACAGTAAAGGTGTGCAGTGCAGTAATTACTTCATATGATAGCGCTAACAAGCTGTGAATATCAATATGAAAGACGCGCGGCTGTTTACTTCACGCATACAGGTAACAAGGGCACAGAGAACAAGGGCACAGAGAACAAAGTGTATTCATTACTGATTTCACTTAGATTATGAAGTTTTTGTTCAAGCCTATCAATGGCTGAATAACTTGTTTAAAAGAACTTGAATAATTGAAAGTGACACCATGAGATGTTTAATAATATATTTGTTCTTTTCAGTTTGTTAGCAAGTTGATGTACTTAATGACATGATGAATGAAACCATGAACTATTGGCATGTAACACTATAGGTTCAGGATTTGTTTAAGGATTATGTATTATTGAAAGTGAGGGGTGGATACTAACTACAATGCTACAAACTACATTTTGGGTTCTACTTCCCTTAACATCTGCACACAAAAGTGGTACCACAATAAGGTAACTAAAGGAACACATGTTTTAAGTTAACTTTGTGGCTTCACTGCAGTAACCCCCAAACTAAGAAATACTACTATAGTTCGGCAAATTTCTACACACTCTGGGAGCTGTTGTTACGATCAGCAAAAACAATTTCATGACTGACACAACAGTGAAACAATTAGATACAAGTTATTGGATGAGCTTTTTGTCAGCCTCACTGACATCCAAATTACAGCTTAGTGTTATTTACAGCAGCTATTACAAATGTTAATTATCAACAAAGAGGCTCTTAGCTTGTTAGAGGAAGCATTCCATAGTCAAGGTATTTACCAGTCCAAGTCTTATAGTGCCTTATAATGTGGTAAATTACACCATGGACAAGAGGCGTGCACACAGTGGATAGTTCCCCATGCCTATTTAAAAGGAGATAGTGGGTTTGATTCCTTGACTATGAGTTGGGGTTGCATGACTCCTTGTGTGGGTTCTTTCTGTATACTGATTATTGTATTATGAGTTTTACCAGCAAACCATATTTATAAGTCTGAACTACACTTTGGCTCCACCTTCGACTTCCAGGGCTTCTAAAATCCTCACAGTCTGGTTTTTTGAAGTGAATTTAATTTCACAAGGGTTTTTGTCAAAACGATGCTGTTAAATATAAAAATACCCAGAGAGGTTTTCCAATGACTAGTGTGGAGACGTGTATTGAGATGCTAATACCTCTAAGTGCTGAATAGTGGGGAGTGACAAATCGATGAAACTACAGCCAGCTCCAGACTCCCAACACTTCATGTGACACAGCTAACATTTGGGTCTCACTGTCTGCTCTACGGGATATCATTCACACACAACTTCTCCTGCAGACACTTTGGATCTGAGCTGAGTCTGTGCTGCCTGCTGTACATCAACTCTCTCAGCAAGAAACTGTCAACATATTTTTAGTTTGTATTACATCTGTCTAGGAGGTTTTGTTTTTACTGTCACTGGTTATTTTGGAATAATGATAGAGGAACAGTCTGAGGAGCAAATTATTATTTTTTGCATCTGGAACACAAATTGGATTTTGAATATTTTTAAAGATTCTATACTATAGCAAGATAGTGCCGGAGATACTAAGTCACAAGAGGTCAATAAAAAACATGCTTTCTTTTAGTGAATTTTGTGTTAACAATTTTTTTTTTTGCACTTTAGTATTCTAGAAATTGACAGTAGACAATCTATCAATGTATATAATTTTTAATCATATTAGGTCAAGCCCTTTGAACTACTGTATTTGTAGCTCCCATATTTTCTTGCTCTCTGTGGACATGCAACCATTTATCAAGCTGAAAAAGAATCCTACCCCTCCCTTTTGGATAATAATGGGCATTTTGAATTCCTGTGGACTTTTTACAACCATGTCTCCTTCACTTTCCATCTACACTGGCCGGAAATTGATGATGCTCCTCTCGAGCTCGCCGCGAGATTGCCAGAGAATGTAACTATTTCACAAAAGTTGCTTCCCCTTCATCCCTGAGCAATTGTGAGCAGATGTCCGACTGAATTCCCATTAAAATGCTCTGTCCCTCTGACACTCTCTTTTGTGGATGTCTTTTTCTTCCCCAGCCCTGGATTTTATAAGGCCGGACTTCTCGCTTTGGCTTTCATGTGAAGGTTATTCACTTTTTTATGTGGCAGTTGTGCACAGAGGCAGTGAATCAGCAAAAATAGTGAAGTTAAACTTAAGTAACCTACAACAAGCTGTTGACACACAATGCATTCCCAATCCGCCATAGTAATAAAGGTTACCTTTGATCATGTCATTCTTAAGGTTCCCACCACCACAAGCTGCAGATCTTTGAATCCCACCACAGTGTCTATTCCATAAAGATGTCACCAAACATCCTAGTGATCATTTACTACTGTGTGTCTGCAGAGCTGGTACAAAGACAAGGGATTAAGAAATGGAGTCCTTGGAAGATAAAGAGTTTATCTTTGCAGGGCTGACAGGGTAGCCTTTGAGGGGACAATCACATCCGTCATTGTTCACACCAAAAATATTATTACGCAGCGTACAGGTGGCATGGATAGAAATGGTAAGAGCTGGTGTTCGCTACATCTGTGGGGAGGGATGTGGAAGTCACCTGGTGCTGATTGTTCACATTTTCAAGAAGGTAGAGAGGTTTTTGAGGTTTTTCAATGTAGACTAAAGTTTGAAATTCTCAGTTGAAATACTATTTGCTAAACCCATACTAACAACTTAAAATGTACGACATGATGATGATAAATTGTTTATAAAGATTTCATTTCCTAAGCTAGGGTCAGTGTCACTTTAATCAATATGACCATTACACATGGGGTGGTATGGACCAAGTTTTATGCAGGAAAAATAAATCACAAAGTAAGAAATGTGTATGCGTGGTTGGTAATGATTGTGAGGTTTAGGAGAAGTGTTCCCTTTAGATACAGAGGGACTGGGGGAACAGCTTAGTGGTGTCTGTCTGCAGATGAGTAGCCAGATCGACACACTGTCACACCAAACTGCTACAGGCTTTCAGCTCATCCAAAAGAGATTGTAAGGTCTACTTTGTGCCACCAAATATTATTGATTGCTGTCTCTATAAGCCACTTCGGAAATCCCTTGCCCTATAATGCAAATCTCATACATTTTGAATCTTTTACCTAATTAATTGTTAAATTAACTAACTGGATGGGCAACTTTGGGACCTTAAATGTCATTGACTGGAGAATTTCACCATTTCTACGAGAACTTTGAATTTAAATTGGCACTTCACTACAATGGTTTCCCAGTTTTGCTGCTCTATATTTATGGTTATACGGTGAATCAAGATGTTTCTGTCAAAGTTCTGAAGGAAACAGTCTGGTGTAGTTAATCAGTATTCGACCAAAGTAATATGAGTCAATGCAAAATGCTTAAAGTGTCAAACTGCCTGACATCTCAATTACCTCAGTGAATTAGTGCCACGTTCTTTGTGAACTTCTGCTAACTGCACGGACATATTAAAATACTGGAGGTATACTGTGTTCCATTCATAATTCATGCAAACACGTCAGGCTTGCAGATTTTGCTACACTGCACAGAAAGCAGATTTCTAAACATGCTTTAGGCTTCTAGGCTCTTTAAACACAGCGATTATCTCGGGTTATGATCTCTGTTTACAACAAACACATTTTCAAAGTGTAACAGCTTTTTGCTGTTCATTTAGTTAGACAAAAATATTAAGAAATGTTATCTTTACTGTGACATGTTCTGACTGGACAACAGCATTTCTCAAAAGTCACATGACACATGTGATATGTCTTTAATCAGCTGCTCTTCCGAGGCAGAACCTGCTAAATCTAAACTCTACCTGATTTTGCAAAGCTGTTAGTAATGGTAATAGTAAGAAGAGTAAACTACATTAGAGTGTTCTATGCATATTGTACCCCACTTAGTGTGCACTACATACTGTACATTTAAGGTAAATACTCAGACTTTGAATTTTATCCAAAACTTATTATCTGCATCTGCCTCAAAAATGTAGGTATTTATTCACATTATGATTTGCCTATGCATTTACAGCCATTATATTTGCATTTTTACTGCAAACATTTTTGTCATGTTTTAATGACTTTGGATTTGATTTTTAAGTACAACAAAGCAGCAAATATTTCTGCAGTCTGGCACCTCATTCTCCTTCGGATGGAGGAAAACTCAGTAGCAGCTGATCCTCATCTTTCTGCTAGAGTTGGCATAGAGACATGATGAATGCAGCAGAAAAGGTCACATAAATCCAAAAGACGACTGCCGCCGCATTGCCACATATCAGATCCATATCGCATTTGGAGTGCGCACAAAGAGTTTCAAATTAGATTTCAATGTTCTATGCAATCAGATTTCATATGTTTATAGTCTAAGGGATGCTTTCAAGTCTCAATAAAGAGTGGGCACATTATACCTGCAGTGGGAACAGCTGGTGCTCTGCATGCATGTGTGGACCAGATTATTGTATGTAAACGGCGACTTTGCTTGACCTCTGTTGGTGATTGTTCAGGTGTAACTCCACCGGCACATCTGCGCTGCATCTTACTAAGGCATGTCATTGACTCTAACAATAAAGTCACAATGGGGAAGGCCTATTATAGCTGGGGGCCAGATGGATAAGCATGGGCTGAAACACAAGCTTTCAAGCACTGGCGCCCCACTTGGTATAGATATTATTTTATTTTAGCGCTGGCGAGGGAGCAGACAGTCTAATGCGGTTTTCCTCTTGGCTCCTTGAAGCCAGTCATACTAAAGATAACTTATCCACTAAAGCTTTGCTCTGTATAAATTCAAGGCAATTAACTGTAATGAAGTAAAGGTTTACAGTAAAATACAGACATTTCTTTGAAAAGGCATAAGGGGGGGTCCTCTAATTGAAAATCTACAGTAAATTGAAATAAAAATGCCTTTGGGCAGTTACAGGAATGTCTTCTAGATTCTGCACTTTTTTAGCTAAGATCTAATCAACAAACCACCCCAATCACTACTAAATGTTTTTGTACTGACTGATATTACGTAAATCAATTATCTTTGTATTTATGAATTTAAAATGCAATTATCTTAACTCAACCACACATGGCCTAATTACCAAGATTACATTTTTTAATTTGCCTGCTGCTGTTGCTCCTCACCAGCTTTCAGACTCCTAAGGGATGCTGTTCTTGTTTTTTCACTGGAATATTTAGCTAAAACTTTTGCTGCTAAATGAGGATTAGATTCTTCTAATTGGTTTAAGGGTTTGTTTAATAGCTGGCTTGTTTTTGTGGATTATGTGAAATTGCCTGGTCAGATTGTTTGTAGAGCTTTCTACTTGTTGCCTTCCTTGGGTCTCTAAATTTGAATATGAATTAGCATTCACTTTTCTAGGTTTGTCAGAGACTGTACTGGACTGTACGGTTTTAAATAGAGGTTCCCAAACACAGGGTTAGGACTCCAGAGTGTGCCCACACAAATGATTCTAACATACAGTAGCAAATCCATTGTCTTTTTTATTATGGGTTTGGAACAGTGGTCAAGTCCAGACCATAATATAGATTGCAAAGAGTAATTTTCATTCTGGATAGTAAAATACTATGAATTTAATATTTTGAGTGTTTAAATATAAACTGAACCAGTTGTGAGGCATAATGGAATCAGGTTGTTAAATAATGGAAATTAGATGTGTTGTATTAGGAAACTGTTCAATTACATGCAAAAGTGTGCTTAGTGAATTATATGCAAACTAAAACCTTCCCCTAGTGCACTGTGGGAAATTGTACATTTATTATTCTAAGTTGGCTAAGCCCCTGCAGCACATGGACTGTCCTTTCCACTGCATTTGTCATAACTAATAATGTGGACAGAACTGGACAGTTGTATTTTACCTTGATTTAATGGAGCACAAATACAGAAAATAGAAATGGTGTTGGTCTTGGCTTTCAGACCTTGTACAAAGTGTTCAAGGAGAGAGGAGGCCTGGTGGGAACAGAGAGCAGCCCCATGCACAGAGCAGGATGGAGCTACAGGAAATAGTGGTCTCTCATTTCCATAGATGATTTATCTGGTAATGGCTTTAGTAGGAGCCGATACTGACTTGCACCAGCAGTGGAAGGTCAAGTCTGATGTCTAAAATATTCAAAAACCAATACTATATTTTAGTCAGTATTTTTTTTTATGTAATTTACTTTTTGACTATTGTTGGCAACAAGGTACAGACCTCCACTAAGGCATAAATCCTATATCTCACAATAATCTAGTGTCTGGATTAGAAATTTAATCAGATGTATTCAATTTCTGGAGTCTATTGTGCAAAAAAAACTATTTGTGTATATATGTATATTGCTAAAATTTTAACAAAACTACATGAACCCATGATTCACAGATTTTGGCCTTTTTCTTTGGTCTTGTCAGAGTTTTTAAATAGATAAAAAAAAAACACAATGACTTTTGTAGCAGCTGATACTGACTATTCTTTGCACCAGCAGTGGAAGTTGAAGGTCATTCCTGATGGCTTAGAGATTGCCCTGTAATTGTCACAGTGAAAAAAAATCCCTTGTCCTTGTTTTTATGAGTTACATGAAACACACTCCAGAATTGAAGGAGGAACAAATACCATAAAGCTTTGTCATACAACCATGCAGTGGTCTGACCATTCTGCACAAACTACACTTCAACCAATTTCTCTTTTCTCTTCTGTTTCTGCGCAGATTTATACTCGCTAATCAAAACACATCAGGACGGCATCCCTCATGTTGACAGCGCATTGCACTCCGGAGAGTTGAGTCATTTGATCTGGATGGCTGGCCGCTTCCCTCGCTTTTTGCCTGTTGATTGTGGCGAAGGGCCCACAAATCTCCTTGTATTAAGGCTAGGCTGGCAGCTAGTGGGAATTCAGGCCCTCGGACAAGGATGCGATATTGACTTTGTGGAGAGGAGTCATATGTGTTTGGGCTTTTAGGGGGCTTCTCGGAGAGACAACATTGTGATGGAGACAATGTATTAGACACAGAGGGCACTTATCGGCACTGCTATTCTATTTGTCATGAGTGTCCCGATAGCTGAAGTCCAACGTGGGCAATAAACATGCTACACTAAAGCTACACAGTTTTAATGGCTTTCCCAACTTACAGTGTTCAGCATCAGGGACATAGTGAATGCAGGTGTATAGAGGATTGAATACAAATCTAATCTAAAAGCACCTGCAAGTACCTCAACATGTTCAGACTATTTTCTCAGCTATTTTTCTGGCAGGCTATTTTGTTGGTTGACTGCATTATTGTATTACACATATGCCGTACATCAAGAAACAGTGCACAGTTAACTATACATTCACTTTATACATGTAATTTCCAGTTATAAGGAGGGCAGATAAATGACTAAATATTTAAGTACATTGTAGACTGCAGTTTAAAGTCTAAATTGCCCTATTTAATCAACCATTGTTCCTAATTAGACTATAATTATTATTACTATCAGTAATTCATCTGTAACCGTTAATATGTTATATTGTCCAGATTCTTGTTCAGCTATGTGTCCCTGTGTCTTGTGTCTCACTATGCACAGTGTAGGCAGAGTAACATTTTACAAAATGTGCATACAATGTACAAACACTAAGTAGGTCTTTGTCATTTCTTGGACTAGCAAGTGGTTTCCTAGAATTTTTTCTAAAATCTCAGACATAATTTCATATTGAAGCCTCAACGATTTTGTTTTGGAGCAGTGGGTTTCAGAAAAAAGACTTGAAGTAGCCCCTGGAATTTAAAATTAACTAGATAGGGTTAAAAATACAAACCCCAGCCACCAGGGGACAGTAAAGAAACATAATGGTTAGTTTTACTTTTAAGTGTTATTTGAAACAATCCAACACAGTCAGTATGCTAATTATCTTGATTAGTTTGTA
>JAVQKG010017226.1:0-12475 GCA_036025885.1 Hypseleotris bucephala
ATTTGTAAGGCAAACGCTTCTGTCTTAAAAAAAGAAACTTCTAAAACATGATACACTTTTATGGTCCATCATAATGGTAACAATATTGATAAGTCGGTGAAACTATATATTATTGCACAGTAATAATAGCGTAATAGTGTGGTAACAAATACATAATAACCTGGTAATTGTGTATAATTATGATGCAACTTCCACAAAATATTATTTTTTCCTTATTGACAAAATACACAATGTAAACAACAGCTCCTTTAGATGATTTGTTTGTTTATTAGTGACTACTCAAGTAAATAAAATAGATTCTGCAGATTGTATAGAGTCATTTATAATCAGACGTCATTCCCTTTGACTCTCTCTGGTTTGATCACTTCTGCAGTTCTTCCTAACAGCTCGATTTGGAGGTGTTCAGAGGAGCTATTTGTGGATGCTTTTGGGTCATGTGTCTTTTTGTGCTGAAACACTGTTTAAATTTATAAGAATCAGATCTACAGTAGGTGTGTGTGAGTGAGCGTTTGTGTGTCTGGGGCAGTGTGTATGTGTGATAGTATGTGGTGTGTGTGTTTGTTGGTGTGTGGATGTGAGTCTTTGTGTGCGTGCGTGAGTGGATGTGTGAGTGTTTCAGTGAGTGCATGTGTGTATACCGTTTGCTGTATGTGTCTGTGTATATGTGTGTGTGAGAGAGAGAGTGTGTGTTTGTGTGTGTGCATGTGTGTGAAAGAGTGTGTGTGCGAGTGAATGTGTGTGAGTATACTGTATTGGTCTGTGTATATATACAGTATGTGTGTCTATGTGAGAGTGTGTGGTGTGTGTGTGCGTGTGTATATGGCGAGTGAATGTGTGCGTGTGTGTGTGACGGCAGCCAATTAGCACCTGCCATCTTCAGCTCCGCCCCCCCACACACCCCCACATCAGCCCCGCCCCTCCCCCCACCACTGCTTCTCCATCAAGCTGCATATATTAATGTCACATATGCATTCCTATACATCCATTTGCATACATTGAGTCGGAGTGAAACTAGGACACATCCTACATCTACAAAGCAGTGCATTAATGCCAGTCTCCCTGTACAGTAGGCTAAGAGGCAGTGTTTTCGATTCTTATGTGGCCCTATTTTTTCAATTTAATTTTTTTTTTCTTTTTTCTTTTTTATTTAACCAGGATAGTCCCACTGAGATTAAGAATCTCTTTTACAGGGGAGTCCTGGCCCCAATGGGGACCTATTGTGCATGTCTTTGGTGGTAGGGGAAACCGGAGTGCCCAGTGACCCAGTGAGTAGTCATATTGAGGTGAATGGATGTCTATTCCATGCCTGTGATGAAATGCAGGGCTAGGCTCCCGACACTATTGACACCTTACAACTAGAAAGCACTCAGCATATGCAAACTTCTGCCAAAGCAGCTGTTAAAAAAATCCTGGACTGATTCAGATCACTCCCAAAATCAAATCAATTTTTCCTTTATATGAATAAATGTGTACGTCTCTATGCCTGGCGTGTTGCTAAAAAGCCATTGTCCAGGGTGTACCCCGCCTAAGACCCATAGTTTCTGCCATAGGCTCCAGGCAGCTGCAGCTTTCAATGGAAATAACTGAAAAAAAAATGAAAAATTGGTATGAACTTTTATGTACTATAAAAACTATAATAGCAACTCTTTAAAAGACTTGGTAATGGCACACAATAAGAGAGTATTGCACCATACATCCAGCCAGCGGGAAAGTAGGACACATCCCCTATATGTGCACATGTGTGGATGGGGTGTTCATGTGATGGGGGGCGCCTGAGAGTAACGCCAGTCAGAGACTTTAGCACCGCTCCGTTCTCAGTAATAGAAGATTGTTGGCCGGAACTGGGAAAATTGTCATAACTTAGGGCATAATAAAGCACATAAACCTATTTTGCATTTTTGGTTTTGGTTTTTGGCATGTCATAACAATTGACTCCCCAAACATCTATTCAAATCCATGTCATAATAATAATGCATTAATCTTATATAGCTCTTTTCTGGACACTCAAAGACGCTGTACAATTTCATGCATTATTGATTCACTCCTTAGTCATACTCAGTGGAGAAAGCGTGGCTGCTTTTACTCCTGACCACCATAGTCATACAGTCACACTAACACATTCATTCATGGACAATGTGGGTTAAGTGTCTTGCCCAGGGACACAACAACACTCAGGCAGGGATTCAAACTTTCTGCATGGTGAACGCTTACCCATTGCAGCCCCAATTGTTGTAAGGCTAACAAAACAAGATTTTTTACCATATATTCTGTTTTGTGCAGACATATTTTATTGCCTAAAAAACTGCAGCCCTTGCTAATTACTATCATTAAAATTTCAATTTTTGATTGCGACTAATCTTGCAGCCCTAGTACAATGACAATTTATATACATGCTTTTCTTTAAGCAACTTTCTTTTCAAGTTCCAACAAAAGTCTTAGCTGTGTGAATCAGTTCTAAATGTGTCGCAGGGCACATCATAGATTAACAGTAAAAGTGTGAGAGGAGTGCTTCCAACTCCCATCGCCACGGTGACTGTCAGATTATCTGTGAACCAGGCCGTTTACTTACCCATGAAAACACTGGGAAATCTCAACAGGACCTATCCATTAATACAAGTTTTAGCTAATACCTTCCTATTGTCGTCACTGCTTGAAGTTAAATGAAGATGTCAGTCATAATTATTGGAGTTAGCAGAAGACATGGGTGGCAGATAAAGCTGATTATTCTATAATAGAAAATAGATGGTTTAGTGTGCTGATATGGTGTGTTTGGCTTCCACCGACATATCGGCCCAAAATCAGTATTGGACAATATTTACTATATTTATTTCAGCGAATATCGGTATCTGCCTATTCCAATGCTTTATGTTAACCTGTTGTTCAAAAAGGATCATTTAAAATATTTAGAAACAGTCAGACCATGAAAAGCCCATTCAAGTAAAGTATAAAATTTAGGGTGACATATTCAGTATAATCAATATGTTTTGCTTATTTAATACTCTTGAAGCAGGTATTTCTTTGAAGATTTTATATAGTTTCAAGAAACATGTTTACAAAATATCGGTATTGACTAAATTGATTACTGAAATATCTGTATTGGCCAAGAAATGTCATCACAGTGCAGTCTACCCCAATGCAGTTGTGGCTATAGAGTTGATGCAAAGTGAATGTGCTATGAGAAAGACTTGAGGCCTTGCTAAGTGACCCATCCTTAGGACACTTGGAGATGCTATATCTTTGAGCAGGACTTCCCACATCGGCCAGCAGTAGGGTACTCCTGGGTGGCTAGATATCAAAATTGAATTCAGCAGAACAAAGAAGGACATAGGACAAAAGATACTGTCACATTAGCAGCACTTACAGCTCAAATATAATAAACCCTAGAATGACTCTCATGTCATATGTAGCCATTATAGCTTGCATAACTTGATAATACAGCATAATGCGTCTATAATGCAAGGTCAAATATATCAGGAATACAAAGGATTATCTGCCTGTAGTGGCACCATAGGGGCATCAGCGTATCAAGTGGTAGAGTTGGTTGTCTATTCAGTCCATACTACTGTTGGGCCTTTGAGCAAGACATCTAAAAACCCACTGAAAGAATGTGTTATATAGCGCAACAATGCAAGACACTTAACCCACATTGTCTATGAGTAAATATGGTTGTGTGATTAGTGGTTTTGGTCAGAGGGGCTGTAGGCTCAGACTGACAGCCACGATGATTGTATGTTTATAATAAAAATGCACAGATCAGCTCTGTAAGTGAAAGGGCCAGTGATAATGCGGAACATGTATTTGCCCTGGAAAAACCCTTTGACTCAGCACAAGCAGACCTCAAACCACCTCCTGTTTGTCCCTGAGTCACCGGGCACAAGACAGCCTTCAATACAACATCACAACACAGAGATATAACCACTGTACCTAAACATACACAAGAATCTAAAACTATTCTTTAGATCCAGGAGGAAACTGCAAGTGCGTATAATTATAGACAAGGCTTAGTGTAAAGAAACAACTTAAAACTAAAGCTTGTATTTGCGGGTCCGAATTTTCGACAGACTAAAAATTCATATTAGTTTGATTTAGTGGTTCTCAACTGGTGGATCAGAATCAGGAAGTTTGTCATTTGGGAAACAGTGCGTTGATTCATGCATTTTCAAATATGACCATCTATAACAAAAGTTGGAAAACACCCTTGCATTGGAGTCAAAGAGTTAGGTAAGTCCTCTCGCACTGCACTATGGCTGCCCACTGCTCCTGTCAAGTTGCCCCAACTTTGAACTAATTTCAGGGATCAAAAAAATTTACCTTAACCTAATTGTGCTTACCCTTTACACAGCTGCAATGCTAATAAAATGTTAGTTGCTTTCAAATGAGGAGCACAAAGATAACTGAACCCATACACTTTATTTTATTTTAACTACATTGTATCTATAAAGTACAATGTAATACACTGTGCAACAAACTGTAATAATGGGATAATGCAAAATTGACTGAACCCTCTATAATTGGACCCCTCATCCCTTGTGGCTCATTTTGGCTCTGGTCCATCAGGTCAAACTCCTCAGCTGATCTAAGTCTTGAAGGTGCACACAGACAGATGGAGAGAGACGGCAGCAGACCGGCTCCTCTGGGGGGGCTCTAGGGGGACGCAGGGGGGGCAGCTTACAAACATTTCAAGGACATATGTGCTTCAACCAACCTGCCCAATTGGTTTAACCTCTCCACCTGCAAATGCAAATAAAACAACTGATATCTTTTTAAATCAAATTGGCTCAAAACATCCAATTTGCTTCTATGCAAGTCTATTGGTGGTCATAAACAACCTCTCTAGACAGCTGAGGCAGACTGACTGAGACATGGCAGTCATACCACCCGTATGCTGTCTCCAACCACCATGGTAAGATTCTTGCCCAATTTAGTTGAAAAGACACACATCCAGATGAGATGAGCTTGTGTGCAGCATCCAACAATATGCAAGACTTGAAATACAAAAAGTAGGATCCGCACAACAAATAGAGCTCCCAATTTTTTTTATTTGTCTTATGTTTCGGGCATGCGCCCTTCCTCAGACATGTCATGTCAGACATGCGCATGCGCATGCCCGAAACGTCACATGTGGTGTGAAAAATTAAAAAATTGCGAGCTATATTTGTTGTGCGGATCCTAAGATTCTTGCCCAAAACATCACTGGTTGTTGGATGGGACAGTGCATATTAATGAACGCACAATGTATACAATATAACACAACTTGATGTAAATATGCCGGATTTAGCACAGTGCTAATTTCCATCCATAGTACCAGACATACAGTACATACAAACTCACTATCTACCACAAAGAAGTGTGTTTTTTGCATTGTTGTTGACGTGTGTGCACAGTGACCAAGCAGACAGCCCAGAAATAGGGAGTGACATTCGGCAAATTGTTGGATTCAAATTCACGATGCTAGGGTGAGCACTGTAAGCTCTATGGGCAGCACTGAGTTACCAACTAAGCTAAACCGCGACCCTTACAAGAAGTGTGTTTTAATGCATTGTTGTTGATGTATGTGCACAGTGACCAAGCCGACGGCTCAGTGTAGACAGTAAATGCAGTAATGTGCTTGAGTGGCTGGTGTTAACTGGTCTGAGGTGGGGTCGTGACCTCTCGCTGTCTGCCCCTCGCTGTAAGCCTGACTCTGGATTAGTCTGTCCACTATGTGCTAATCCACCCACAGCAGATTTACAGCCTGTAGAACTGACCGGGAGAGAGTCCACACTTTAGTCATGATCCCAGCTCATGATCTGATTCGGTTGTTTTTGAGCTGATGTAAGTTTCATTGCTGCTAACCCTATTCTGCAACAATTTATGTTTTAATATTAATAAAAAAGAAAAATAAATAGTATCATGTATCATAATTATCATTGGATTGGAAGTACATTGAATTTGCTGTGAAAATTGTTTTATGTATAATCTGAGGCAGAAAATTCAAAGTCAACTAAACTTGGCTTAATAAAAATTATATAAAATATTTTTACCATATCGCCCATCCTTACCATAAACATATAGCCTTAATGAGACAAATTTGCTGTTTGCTCTTGGTCCTACTTTGAATTTGATAGAGACCAATGCTTAGTCCTTGCACAGGCACAGTACTTAGACAAATCTATGGCAGTATAATTCTGTATCCAGAAATCACCAAACAAAAAGAAAGATTCCACAATACATTTAGTTGAGCTTCACAAAAATCCTGCTTTGTGACATAACCTTTCCCAGTCTTGACATGAGGCCCTTTTGTATGTGTGTAGTGTCCCCCAACCCCAGCACATTCATCCGACTGGAGCTATAGTGTCAGGTTAGTCAGCAGACGACAGGCTAAACGCTGCCTTCAGTCAACCCCGCATTAGCATTCATGACATGGAGGAATGCACCGGAGCATATTAGCATACATTAGCCTGCTCCCCATGTGTAGGAGGAGGAGGGAAGAGGGAAGAGAGACTTGCCAGGATTGTCATCCAAACAGTGCAGACCCCAGATTGGCCCCTCATAATGTAAGGCATGTAGACATTTAACCGACCCCCACTGTCATTATGATAGATCTGTGGCTTTGTCTGAACTTGTGCATTCAATAGGATCCTGTATTGAGAGGATTTAGTATTTCCGTTGCTGGAGGTGCCCATTTGTTAACTGGTAAATTGTTCATTTGCCAAGATCAACCGCCCTGTGTAGAATAGCTTGGATGAACACTATTGAAATTGATCTGGATGTTGGTTGTCAGTGGATTGGAAAGTTGGTGGTTCCATTTCTGTTCCAGCCAGTTCGTACTGTTGTTGTTTCTTTTGGCAAGACACTCCACCCATTTTGCATGGATGGAAGTACAGTATTAGAGTCTTAGCTTGTATGAACACTCATTTTGGCCGTGAGAAAAAAGTGCATGGGAAAACAATTGATCTGGATGTAGGTTATACATTGATTGGAAAGTTGATGGTTCCATTTCTGTTCCAGCCAGGAGTAATAGTTTAGAGTAGTTTACTACCAGCAAGTGACCATGACAGTAAATTGTGGACTTGGTTGTGTCTTGAAATGTAATTTGCAAATTGAAGCTACTATTTTTACATGAATGAACATTTTTGAAAAAGTGGCATTTAGTTCTAAAGTATATCATGGACAATCTGAAAACAAATCCAACTTTACTGTTAATATGGAAATTTAGTTACAACCAAACCTTTACTGTATATGCAAATGACAGGAGGTAAAACAATGCTTATAATATACTACCAACCAGGTGCTCTCTGCTGCTGCGTCCTTATATAGTCCTATTAGCCACTCAAAGAATCATTATCAAACCACACATAAGAAATATGCCTCACAGTTGTATTACAAAGCCCTCATTTGAATCCAGCCTGTACAGTATTGTCTGCTCTACAAAGCACCTTGAAGGCATAGCAGAGTGTAAAAGGGAGTTATAACAGATGCACAATGCACTGTATTGAGCCACTGTCTACAGCATTAGATAGCATGCATTTACCCAACTTACTGTCTGACTAAATGGCACAGCAAGTTCACCTGGGATTTACTATGCTATGACAACAATATGAAGTTGATGGAAAATTTGTATATAGGTTGTAAAGATGGTTAGCTCTTCGGCTCCAAGCAAGAAGGTTATGGGTTCGATCCCCTCTTGTAGTGTATGATTTCCTATGTGTGGAGTCTGCATGTCCTCCCAGTGTTACTGTGGGTTACTGCTTCCTCCCTCTCTCCCACCACTTAAAGACATTAGTAGTATTGGTGAATCTATATTGTACTTAGAGAGTGAATGTTTTTAGTCTGTCTGTGTATGTCTCTGTGTCAGCCCTGCGATTAACTGGGAATTGTCCAGGCCAGGCTTCGAGTGGAGGTGAAGTGAATGAATAATAATATTAGTATAGAAAGTGTGGCACCAGTGTTCACAACAATGACCCAACTCAGGGATAGACTAAGTGATTAAAGCACAGAGTAAACCTTGTCACTCACTGAAGTGGATTACTCCAGGCCTATAAGAAGATCTGTTGTCAATGGATATTATTAGCATTTGTCTTGAATGCTACAAGACAACTCTAAAATCAACGAGAAGTTTAAGGGAAATGTAGCTTTGTTGTTGGGATAGACAGATAGTCAAATAGATTTGTTTACTTTTGCCAGTAAATGAGCACTGATTGGCCTACCAGGACATATGGGTTTTGGTGGACTTAATTTTCCCCTCATAAAAGCTATTTTATTTTATTTTATTCCAACCTGGACTTATTTCCAAAAATATAATGTTTTAAACTGACTTTTTCCCCACCCTATTGCAATTTTTTATTTGTATATATCTCCATCTCTTTTCTCGTTAAAATCCCTCCTCTGCTGGAGTCAGTGACAGCCTCCCCACAGAGCGCCAGGGCTGATTCAGGCTCAGAACTTTACCTAATTATCAGGATTAAGTCCAAATGGAAGGCTTCCCTGTGTCCAGACCACATGGCCACTACAGGATTACCTTGTACAAACCATTAGGCTTTTCACTCACTTGATCTGGGACTGGGGCCACTACTGCCTGTTTGGGGCCACTACAGTTAAGCGCCAAAACTAGTCTTAAAGGCCTATACCAAAGACTGACTTACTTCTTTATAATTCTCACTGGCACTGCAATACAATTATGTCCATACATATAGCTACATACTTTTTGTTGCACTTGTATGATGATGACTTTTACCAAATTGTAAGTTTAATTGTTTTAGGTTTCAGTAAGAACACTGTTGAGAGGCATGTGGCACAGTTGGTGCTTTTGCGTTTGCGTGTTCTCCCTGTGTTGCATAGGTTTCCTCCAGGCACACCAGTTTTCCCCTACATGTTCAATAGGGGCTAGGAGTCCCTTGAAATTCTTAATCTCAGTAGGGCTTTGTTGGTTAAATAAAGTTACAGTATATTGCTATGCTGAGATTAAATTTTCAATACAGTAAAAAGTACGATTTTTTGTTGTTTGGGCTAAATAATATTTTGTGTAAGGTATAGCTAATAAAATCAGTTAACCAGATAAACCTGCTGGCCTCTCTGGTGTCTACAATCTGTAAAGCTCTTAGCATTAGAAGTATTTAGCAGTATTTGTATCAGTAGAAAGTTCTTTTTGGCTCAGAGCCGGTGTGACCCCATGTGACCCTGACAGAGCACTCTCGGTCAGGTTAAAACAACTACATGAATGTATTGACCGTTTTACACAAATTATTAAAATTATGTTTAGGCTACTGTATCACTTTTTGTTACAAGATAGGTTATAGTTTGGTGTGTTCAGATGAAAAAGTAAGGTGAAGTTTGAGTAGCTGTTAAATCTAATTATTATGTGGCAATGACACACGCAGCGTCTTTTTAAAATGTTGTGAGTGTGAAGATATCAAGAATCTGACTGGTGTTAAATAAATGAACCATAGAAAATGATTGTGAAATAAAAAGATTGTTTAAAAATTCCTACTATCTGTGGGTGTAGGAAAAATCCAGTGAATGAGACAGTGGTGAAGGTTGGAATGCCCACAGCCCACCTCCAGCCCAAAGTGCACACTTTGAGCGGGTACATGTCCAGTGCTGACCAGAGGAGGGATTAGCCTGTACTTTAGAGAGTTTGTTTTTGGAGGTGGGCTGTTGGCCGCTCTCACACACTTCAGCTGCTCCGGACAAAGCTGCTGCTAATTCTAATGCCAGCAATTTCCCTGTGATTTCAGGTCACCGCTCGGGGATTTGCGCCTTTGTTGCAGTTTGCCTACACTGCTAAGCTGTTACTCAGCAGAGACAACATCCAGGAGGTCATCCGCTGTGCCCAGATCCTGCGCATGCACAACCTGGAGGACTCCTGCTTCCGCTTCCTCCAGGCCCAACTGCAGAAAGAGGACGACGGGCCTCTGCTCCTCCACAAGGGGGCGCAGGAGGACAGCCACTCGGAGGACGAGAGCATGCAGGAGACAGCACAGTCTCTGTCTCCTCTGTCCCCACATCAGGACGGGGCCCCCGGGAGCCTCAACGATGTGAGGGCCTCAGACCTGCCCCGCTGCCCCAAGTACAGGAAGTACCAGTGGGCCTGTAACATGCACAACGACAACTCCTCTCACACCAGTACCTCAGGTTTTCAGAGCACATTACAACAGAGTGTCCCTCTCACCCACATCAAAGTGGAGCCACAGGCTGACGAAGAGACACTGTGTCTGTCCGGGGACGAGGACGTCCGCGTTCAGGACAGTACCACAGCTATGGACATGGACAAACCTGTATGTATGAAGAGAACCAAGTCCCCCTCCTGCCTCAGAGCCTTCTTTAAGAAAGGACTGGACGTTCCCAGTTTGGCCAACACATCCCAGCAGCTACTGGCCAACAGACTGCTGTGTCAGGACAAAGGAAACTCTCAGGGAGATAATAGAGAAGACTTAAGGCCGTTTCCGGGGGAGCCCAAGGACATGGACTCTTTGTCCTCGGGTCTGTCTCTGAAGTCGGCCTCCTGTGATGGAGTCTGCAAACAGGACGTGGACTTGGACCGCCGCAGCGTCATCTTCTCCTCAGGGGCCGGCAGCCGTCTGGGGGCCCCGGCTCACTCGTACCCGGGCGGAGGCTCTCTGGAGATGGATCTGTCGGAGCACATGCCAAAGGGGCTTTGGCCCGGGGCCAGCCAGTCCCTGCCCTCATCCCAAACGTACTCCTCTCTCCCGGCCTCTGACCCCTCCACACTCTGCCGACCAAGGCCCAACACCAGCTGCCCCGTGCCAATCAAAGTGTGCCCGCGCTCCCCGCCCTGTGAGACCCGCACACGGACCTCCAGCTCCTGCTCCTCTTACTCCTACGCGGAGGATGGCAGTGGGGGCTCGCCCTGCAGTCTGCCCCAGTTCGAGTTCTCCTCCTCCCCCTGCTCCAACATAACCCGCTGTCTCACCGCGGACACCCAGGACCAGAGCGGGCCGGGGGATGCCCTCTTCAGCCAGGTACAGCCATGTGATCAAGCATTATAACTATTATCAGCTCCCAGTTCTTCACAGTAGTGTCAGCAGCAGAGGCAGGATGTAACTTTGAGAAAATTGCTGCTAAATTGCTACACATTAATATTTTCTATTGTAACATAAGCGTCCTTAGATAGGGGTAGACAAGATGATGTAGATGTAGTATAACGAAACATATTGCCTTTTTATTAAACTGGATCAAAGAATGACTAACTCTGGGTCCCTCTTGTGTCCTCTCCAGGTGCGTCCCAAGATCAAATTCGAGCAGTCGTACACCAACTCCAGCGACGAGTCAGGGTCCTTCTCTGAGAGCGACATCACGGACCGGGGGCCAGAGGTCAGTGCTCGCTTTTTTTATTCTAAATATGTACATAGAAAACCCACTCACTGCATTCCCCTATAACTAACTACATCAGAATGTTTGTACTTGGGTCTATGCTGTGATCTGCTTAGATCAGAGAATATCAGCTAGGTCTAAAGGCCACACATCTTTTGTTATTATTGATCTGCTTATGTCTGTACTACTTTGAAAGATTTTACCTCATATACATTTGAAACTGCTATTGACTATAGACTTGTGTACCCCGTCGAAGGCCTATAGTTGCTCCAATACGTTCTAATATTAATCTACGTATCTTCTACTACTATCTATCTGTTGATGACTAAAGATTACAGGCACTCTGACTCTGATCTAGAATGAATGATAATTGTACTCACTCCAGCACCAGAGTAATGTATAAATCTCCCTGATAAAATGTATACTGACAATAGATACCGGTTGGAGTCTGCACATCCTCTCATTGCTACTATAGATATTCTCTGTATCTTCCTCCTCTTCCTCATATGCTGTAATGGTGATATGGGCCCCTCTTCTCTGTGTGCTGCTGATGAGGCTGTAAACTTTATTAGTCTGGAGTGGTGAGTGGGAGTGTTCGCTGCTGATGAGGATAAAACTCCAATCCTCTCAATGGACTCGAGGCTAATCCTTGGGGCACACCTCCAGCTCACTACACTGTTTACCAGCCACAGATTAGACCCGCTAATGTGGTCAACAAAAGGGGTAATAACAGCAGATTTCTCCAGTGACCCAATTAACAGTCTCTGATTGTGCCTATGAGCAACTGTAGTTTAGACACATAATTTACTAGTGGTGTAAGGCAAGGCATGCAAATTTATTTATACACTACCTTTCATGCACAAAGCAACTCAAAGTGCTTTACACAAACCCTTAAAAGTGCAGTGAAAATAGAAACTAAAAAATCTGTGAATTATGTGAATGCAGTATTAAATACCCATGTCTTTTGTAAGTTCAAGTCTGTAACCAGAGTCTCCAGTGTAGGTTTTTATAGTCCTGGTTTAGCTTTGTACTAGTTAAGACCCTACTCTCCATAGGGTGCTTGAGGGCTCATGGGAGTTTGCCCAACCAGTCCACATGTGCTTTGTGGACCTGGAGAAGGCATTCGACCGTGTCCCTCGTGGCACTCTGTGGGGGGTGCTCC
>JAVQKG010017227.1:0-14282 GCA_036025885.1 Hypseleotris bucephala
TGGACGGAGACTCGTATTTAAGAAAACCTCTAAATAAAACTGTTCTAGAGTAACGCACTTGTAGCGTTGTGTTACCCGGGATTGTAACTATAATCTAATTACAGAACTAACAATTATAACGCTGTTACATTACTCCGTTACTAAAAAAGTAATCTTATTACAGTAACTGCCCAACACTGTTCATAAGTCACTTTGCATTGACCTTGTTTGGTTGAATGGAGGTGTGGAGAGGGCGTGACATGAGGAGCGTTCACTTACGCATGTATCTGCGCCAGAGGACATCTATGAAGCTCAGATTGCTGCAGGGCTGCACACGCAGGGGTTCATAAATCAGAAGATTTCTGTGCCTACGCAGAATTTCGCCACTGGGCGCAAGTACCGCTTAAGCTTAAGAACTCTTTCGTAAATGGGACCCCAGATCCAAGTACCACCAGAGAAAGCCAACATACCACAGTTTGAGAACCACTGGTCTAGACCTAAAGTCCTTGAAAAGGTAATAATTAATTTGGTGTCTTGAAGGTTTTTAAGATATTTTTTGATAGAATGCAATGCCAAATTCACATCCCAAAAATTTAAATACAGACATTTTTCCACCAATTGCCAAGTATTTATTAACTGTTATTTACTTTTAATAAGGTAAAATTTAGCATCCTGTATGCCTTGAACATACTGTATGACTACATCCGTTAGCTTGATGCAATGTGATAGGCCATAAACACATTTTTGTAGTGCATAAATGTGGCATGACCTTAAATCCAATGACAACAATAAATATGATAATTTGGATGCATTGACAACAAATGACAATGTTTACAAGCAACTATTGATAATGCTCATGTTATCTGTAATATTTGTAAGACTAGGTTAAGATTTGTAGACAAAACTATTTGATACATAAATACATGCACAGAGTAGGTATAGTGCATATATGGACAGAAGATTGCTAGAGCTGCCAGACGGTGGGCCTAGGGGAAAGAATAGAATGCAGAGTATAAGGTTAGATGGATGCAAATGATTCCACGAAAAGCCAAAAGTACTCCCACTCCCTGACTTGGCAGAAGGCAGTTATCGGAAGACACTGGGAATACATTGCATCTGCTGATCAATATCTTGTGCGGTTGACTGAATATTGAGCGTCCGTGGGAAAGTTATCTGCGCACGATTCAGGTGAGAAGAGATAAAGCCGGCAATTAATTCGTCCCACACCATCCCTGGCAAACGGGCTAATGCGGGCTTACAGAGAACGAGGATCTGATCTATTAAGATGCCCCTACTGAAATCTTAAGCTGTCTTTGCGATCCACAGATGGTATAGAAAGTGGACCAAGGGATCAGTAATTAATGAGGAATTGAAGTCAAAGCTTAAGTGAAGCGACAAAGAAAATCTAAATTATGTTTATGACAGCTGAAATGGTTACACTTTACTTTGCAGCACATTAATTATATGGTAATAGTGTTGTAATAAACAAGTTATAAAGAGGTAATGATATAGATTTTTTTTTTTAATTAAGTAGTCAGTGATGTAGCCACAGCTGCCCTGGGGCACACTAACAAATGCGTGGTTGCGAGTCTGAGTCTACGGCCCCCTCTGACCACCACCAATAATACAACTACATGCATTCATTCATAGGTAATCTAGGTTAAATGTCTTGCTCAGAGATACAACAACAAAATGCGCACTGGCCGGATTTTGAACCGGCGGTTACCCTTGGGTAGAACACTTACCCACTGCCACTAATTATAGTCTGACAACTTACTTAGTTACTTTTTTGATATTTACTAAGTATAACTAAGCATAGTAAATTTAACATTACATCATAAAACAATTCAGCCATGGTTCAATAGTTCAAGTCTTCATCCCAGTGACAAGAGCAAACTTAGACAACCTTAAAAAAGAATCTTGAATCCATAACGTTCTACCTCTCCTGTATTGTAGGTAAGCTCTAATTGGGGAAACATATCCGCAGTCATGGCCTAATGAGCCGTGCCACTGCTGCCTGACGGACTGTGATCTAAGCAGAAGTCGTGGTACAGTGAAAAACTCCCCAGGGGGGTTCAGCAGGCTGCAGCAAAGCCTCATGGGTAAACATACTTAAATCTGCGACGTAAATTGAACCCAATGCTTCTCTATAGGCTTCCCAAAACATGCCAGCTTACAATTAGTATGAGCAATATTGTTTGGTCAAAATCCCCCAGTAACTTTATGGATATCAAGGACATGGTTTTACAGTTTTATGACCCCAAAATGACCCCAAAATGACCCCAAAATGACCCCAAAATGAACCCAAAATGAACCCAAAATGAACTACTAATAATTTTGAAACTAGGTTAAACAAGGTCTAAATGAAAGCTAAATATGGTATAATAGTAAGTATGGTACTAAAGCAAGACTGAACTAGGACTAAAACAAGTCTAAACAAGGACTAAACCAGACCCAGAAAAAGACTAAACAAGGTGTAAAACAAAGATAGATCGCAAAGCAAGACTCAACTGGGGCAAAGCTAGATGTAAACCAGGTCTAAACCATGTCTATAGATGGGGAAACTAAACCAGGTCTTAACTAGTACTAGTCACGGATATGTATGAATTATGACAAAACTAGAAAGTACTCTGAGAGCACAGACCTCCACCAAGGCAGCTGTTTAAAAACATTATGGATCCAGACAATGATTCAGATTTTTATTTATTTATTTACTTTTTTATTATGGTATTCTTTAAAAATGTCATATATCCATACAGTGATGTCATTCCAGATCTTCACAAAAATTTTATCCATTCAGTAGTTTTCAAATAAAGTCACTTACAGACAGTTGGACAAACGCTACAGAAAACATGACTTCCTTGGCGGTGGTAACTAGTACTAAATCCCAGCTAAAATAGAACCACTGGACGATACGGATGTACCGCAGACTAAACCAGGGCTAAACAACTCCAAAACGCAACCAAATCAAAATTGTCCTCTGCACACATCCATATCACCACCCATGGATCTAACTCCTTGTGACATCTTTCTGCCTTTCCAAGCCCGTACTGACAGTTGGTGACCGCCTCGTGCACACATTATTGATACTAATGGTGTGGGAAGGCTGGCTGGGAGGAGGTGTTGTCAGGGTATAGGCACAAGCGGAACACGTGTGGCCCTCGCTGCTATGGAAAGATCAATTCATGTCACCTCCGCCATGTTGTGACAGGCGGTCTCCACACCAGCACCATCTACCCTTCCTGGGATCATTTGTCACGGAGCACCGGAGTGGAGCCGTTTAGCATTAGCCCGGGTAGCAACAGAGCGCCACGGGTGGGGTCAGTGGGTGGAAGATTCTATTAGGGATATAGTAGGGAGAAAATTGCGGTAATGTAAATATTGTGACATTACTTGCAACTACGTACCATTACATTATCATGGGTCACGAAGCTGTTGGACGTGAGATGATTGATAGAAATAATTATAGATTTTTTTTTTAATAATGATAATATAGTATATAGCGCTTTTCTAGATACCCAAAGACGCTTTACAATTACATTATTCATTCATCGCACAGTCACACTCTGTAGTGGTAAGCTACTTGTGTAACTACAGTTGTCCTGGGGCACACTGACAGAGGCATAGCTGCCAGTCTGCGCATACGGCCCCATGGACCACCACCAATCATACAACCACATTCATTCGAAACCAGGTCTGTAACAGTATTGAACAAGATAAACCAGGTCCAATTTCAAATGTACAGTCTAAACAGAACTAAAGCAAGGCTAAATCAGGACTACAGCAGGTCTAAACCAGTCCAAACCAATTTTAAACTAATTAAACTTACAGACCTCCAAAGTCTCATAGAGAATGAACAAAATGCTTTTACATGGAGTCCATACACTTTTTTAGATTAAAATTCAGACCAAAGCAAGGCTACAGCGGACTAAACCCGTCTAAACTTTGGGTAAGCTTACTTTACGGTTACTTTAAAAGTACCTTGAAAGATGGACAAAATGTGTTCAAATAAAAAAAAATCAAATGACTGCATGGCTGCAACTACACATTAATCGATTAGTCACTGGATAGTGAAAACTATATGATGAAATATGAGATTTCTTTTACAAATTTTGAAGCAGATGAAGCTTAAACTCTTCCACCCGAGGACTTCTGGATAAAGGATATTTACAGACAAAGAAGGTTTTTCGTCCTAAATGCAAAATCTATATTTTTGTACTGTTTTGGCCTAATGACTGCTCTGTGTGGGTTGTTCTCTCAGAAAATGTCATGTTTTAGAGTCGGTATTCTCCAGTTATCAATTAATCGATGACTAAATTAGCTGACAATTATTTCAATAATCGATTAATCACAAGTAACCAATTAGTTGTTTCAGCCTTAAGACTTAGAAGCCCAGATGTTGTCCTACTCACCTTGTCATCAAACTTAGACCTTATTTAGCCCTAAACATCTTCCTACTTTACCACCACCACGTATACAATCCCATACCTCCAGTCCAAATCCAAACAACACTTTCTTGTCACCCATCACAACAGGCTCTCTCCTCCCCAGCACCATCTGCCAGCACTGGGCCAATTTGTCACCAACCAGCCGAATGGATCCGTGCCCCCATTTAACACCAGGCCCGGGAATGAATATGGAAAAATACGGGGCGCACTGACACCGGCTGGAGCCCTGAGGGTAAACCAGCGGGGGAAGGGGGTCACCTGTAGTTTATCACCGGAAAACGAATGGGGACAGTGGGTGACCTGGTTGTACGAAGTGCAAATTGGAGCGATGGCAGTGTGGCATGCTGGGGTGAGAACTGGAGCTAGGCCTAGGTCAAAAAAAGCAGGTCAGAGTTTGAATGTGACTTCTTTCGACTTGTGTTGTTCTTAAGGATGGGATAATGTAATAATGATATAGCAATAAAAATACTGACAAATAATCAATGGTGGATGTTTTTTAACATCGTGATTATTGTTAGTCATTAATTTGTATGTCAATGCCCTTTAGACCTTACCTTGAACAGATAGTTTTTGTATTAAGTACTGTAAGTAGCCTATAAAGTTCAAGTAATATTAGCGTCAACCTACAATAAAACGTACTGTTGAGATTCTAAACTTGCATTTTAGGGACTTTTCTAAACTATTAACGATAATTAAAAAACAAAGTTTTTTAATTATCGTTAATCTGTCATATTTATAATTTTGTCTTTATATTATTTTGCCCTTACCACAGTGCATTTTTCACTGAACACTGAGTTTTTCGGACAGTAGCGTTAAGAGTTTCAGAAAACTTAACGCTATTGGTCAACAGAGCTGTCAATCAAACACTGCTGCCGTCTCAGTACTATTGCTAGCAAACCTAAATAGAAACGAGACATGAAGTTTATCTAGGACCTGCTTTTCAAAGTTGGAGTGAACAAAATTTTGTATTTATTACGATCAACACTATGTAAAGCATTAATATAATAAACAAGGAGGGCTCTATCTTTGGTATTTTTCCAGCTAATATTTAAGTTTTAAACCCACTGAACAAACACACTTGTGACCCCAACTGTAAGCTCCTTCTGGGGGAAAGCTTTGTCATGTAATATTTAAAGCTTAATATGCGTGTTTTGCTATTCAACTGCTGTTCGCTACCATTTGTGCGACACGGGACGGGACGAACCTTCAGATGCCGGAGTGCCACAAAGATCGCCCTGTTGTGTTTTTCTTGTCACTCAGAAAATGTTAATCTGGGCCAAAGCCACATCTCAAAAATATGCCAAGACACACGCTGCATTGTTGAGTGAGTGGGTGACGCGCTATGACAGCTATGCCAGTCCGCATTCTAGATCCACCTCTGTGTTTTGGCATTATAAAGGGTGGATTCAGCTCGATGCATGTTTTTTTTTAAGCTTGGTTGGATGGTGTTACCCCATTTGACATCTCACTGTGTCAGAGATGATGGCAGGTAAAATGGAGGTCAGCTAAACTTGGTTGGTATCTAAACAGTTGGTTTAAAACTAAAATGGAGGGTATAGGGCATAACAACTTGAAACTGGTGACTGAAATCTGTCACTGGACCATGGTCGGTTGGTCGCAGGGCTGACAGAGAGACAACCATACACTCATGCATTCATTTACTAGGGCAGTTTGATACAAATACAAAGTGAAACTAATCATTTTTAGTAAAAATAAAATGGTGTTTATGTTGAGTATATTAGATGTATGGATATGTTTGTGTGACTGTATGACTGACGTTATGCATTCACTCCACAGTCCCACGCTAATAAAGGCCTTTCACATCAACAACTATGGGCTTTAAGTGGGGAATAATTCACAATTCACTCTGTGGACAATACGTTATATTATAGTTATTTTTCTTGCCCTTTCTTTTAATCTGATTTCCCCCAAAACACAGAAAGATCTAAAACAAATGTCCAAAATAAAAATAAATCAAATCAAATACACGGGACTTGGATACATAAGAATACATTACTAGAAGAAAAACAACAAATTCTGTGTGTGTATTTATGTTCTCTGTGCTTACATATCCAACCTTTCCATTCTTTATCATACATTGTTTCCCCACTGTCACCGGTAAGCATTGCAATCTATTTATACTTTGAATGACACCAGCTGATCCTTTGGCCCCTTGGTGAATGCACATATCTCCAGCCAAAAGAGGGATCACTGTACAATCCATCCGAATCAGAATATACTATCCTTTTTTGTCAAAGCCCCACGGGACAAAAAACGCAAAAAAACAAAACAAAAAAACCCCATAATGCATTGGTGTTACATGAAAACCTGTTTACTTGTCTGGCCGGTGATTGGAATCTATGGAGAGTCTTTCAGCCACTTGAAAAGCAGCACTTGAAAAATCAGTGATGGCTTATACAATCAGGTATAGGAGTGATATAGAAGGTCATTATCTGGAGAAGGCTGTTCAGGGTACAATGACGTGGCTGTGTTAAGTTTTTTTTTGGAGTGGATGTAATGGTAAAGAGAAGCAGGGTTCTGAGGAGAACAATGCTGGCTCCGCACCTGGGGCTGCTTCTGGATAATTACCACGTGGCAAAAACAAAGTGGAACAACTACATTGTAAATAACCTAAATAAATCTAGTAAAAAATGCATTACAAATATTATATGTTATACCAACTTCATTTTTTAACTAGACCCACGCTGTCGTAAACGACAGTGAAGCGTATATCGGCGAAACGCCCTATGCGTCAGCATCAAATGCTATAACACCGGCCTTCTTGATTGGAGATTGCGTGCGAGGAATTATGAGGCCCCGCCCCAAACTATGAGAAATATGGGAAGGGTCTATTTGACTGGTTTAATTAAAAGCATCTTTCATAAACATCTCTGGATGTTTATGAAAGATGTGTTTCAAGTTTGGTTCGGATTGGGAAAAGTATGTGCAAGTTAGACACTGTCAAATATACCTGATTTCCCAATTTCAATCCAATATTGCCGACTTCCTGTTTGTCGTAGGGCGGGACCATAATAATATTTTATGTTAAGCACAATGTGGGGAATCACTGTACCAAGTTTTACTGCTCTCTGACAAAGTAAGTATATCAAGAGTCCAATAGAGATCAGAAACATGGGGGCGCAAACGCAATTCTCACATTTCGCTGATATAATTATACATTGCAATATATTCACTTTATTAAAATATTGCAATTTACCAATATTGTGATATGTAGAAGACCCAAAATATTGCTGTGTTACTACATTTGTTACTATTGGCAATTTCACTTGGTATAGACCTCTCAAAATACTTGGCTTTTAGAGAGCTATCCAGCTACAACATTCTATCCAACTTTCTACAAAATCTCTGCATGGTGATAATGTACAAAGAAAATAAGACGGCATAACTGGTCTCAAAAAAGCAATATACAGTAGCCACAAATCAACTAAAAATAATTAACTTACAGTCAGCTCTTCTTCTATTGGACGTCAGCTGTTAGCCTCTGTACCTCCGTGGAATTGAAGTTCAAAACGGGTTGATGGTTCTATTGCCAGCAAAAAAAACACCCCTTTTAGAAGTTCAGCCTCCAAGTCCAATGGTTGAATTCCTGTGAAGACACATAGAAAAGTACATTAGCCTGGCCTACCGTACAACAGAGAGGCAGCTGCTTAAAACGCCCAGAATAGCCCCCCTTGCCTTAGGTTTAAGTGAGGCCAGTGACACCAGGGCCCCTGTATGTGGCCCCCGCGTGGCTCCATGCGTAATCTGCCCTGTCAGTCGGTTGTCATAACATCACGACTCACACTACAGAGGTCGGGCCCCGCAGATGTGGAGAAAAATTTGCAATAGACTGGGGTATGGAAAATGTTGCTGAAAATATTTATAGTAGAAACCTAAAATCTAAACTTTTTTCACTGTGTATATGGAGAGTTCAAGGAGGCAGCTGCATTCGGTTTGACTAAAGATCAACATTTGTGATTGGTGAAAAAGTGAATTGTTAGCTTTTAGGATACCATTTAAAGCAGTAAAAATCTTCATATTAAGTACCACCTCAGAAAATGTAAGGATTATGCCTAAACAAGGACTAAACCGTGTCTAAACCAAGCAGATAATCACTGGCATAAATTAACCATATACAAATAAAGGTATTTAGAGTCCCAGTTACAGTATAATTAAGTATTATAACTAACCGCTAGGGCTGGGAAACACAGGGTACCTCGCATTTCCATACGATACGCAATCTAGAAAAGCGCTATATAAGACTAATGCATTATTATTATTAAATGTTTTGTTTTTTTTCAGTCACATGAAACAACCTTTAACTATTGGAGTGAAGGACATTTGGTGGGTCTTGGACTGGACTTTTGCCTCTTGCATCACACCGCACCATGGCTTTTGTAAATCTTTAATAGTTTCTTCTTTGGCCTGCAGCTACACTGAAGTCTATAGGTGCTGCTTCATGACACACTGGTGGGACATTAGCAGCGTTTAGCCCATTGTACCATAGACATCCATCTTTCAGCAGGACCTCCCCACAGACAAACTCCATACCCACAAAGGGTCCCACAAATCCATTCTCAACAAACCACAAATGTCTCTAAGGTGACCTCAATGACAAACTGGTTAATGGAAGATAAGGGAGATAACCATCAATATAACATGGGCTGGGTGTTAACGTGTACCCTAGGCTACAAATGCCCCACTACTTTTACCATTTACAACAATCTTTCTCTACCATGACACAAAGTTGGCCAAAAATGAAAATGAAATTTCTTTTTTATTTTAGGAAAGTTACAGACTACACCTTTAAACCTATTCCTTTGCATGAATGAAAGAGGCTAGTGACTGCAGCTGCTCAGCCCACCCGACCTCCTCCTCCACCTCCTGCCTTGGTGAAGCCACCCAGAGCTTGTGAACACCTCCAGCCCCCCTTCTCCCTGTATGAGAGCGCTGTGGCGTGGTTAAAACTGCTTAGGTCAGGGTTAGTGCCAGATGACAGTGGGTCTTTGGTCAGAGGAAAAGTCGTGGGAAATGGCAGAGTGCAAGGAGCACCAGAGAGTCTTGTCAACACTCACTTTAACTTCCACACACATTACAGTCTCAGCTTACAGTCAACTACATTTACATCAAGTGCATACAGCAGTCAGTGACAAAGTAGTGTGGGATAATGGCTTACACATACTGTAACATAGTAGTGTAAACGATTTGGGTTTTGAAAAAGTGAGTGCTGTGTAACAATTCTGTTTTATTAGCAACTTCCAACCCTGTTTATAACTAGGGATGCACCGAGACTGGATGGGGTATTGGTGTCGATCCAGGCCTTTCAGCTGGATCGGTGTATCGGTAAATGTGGCTGATACTCATTTATCATTTATTATACTTTTTCCTTAGAATGAGCAGATAAATAATGTGGCAAATGACATTATATTGCATTGACACTTTTAGGATAATCTGGTCTTAGTTCTATCATATTTTTGTTTAATATTTAGTTTAGTTTTGATATCGGGTATCGGTCCATCCACAAGGGCTTAATATCAGGATCAGTATTGGGACTTAAGAACACTGGATCGGTGCCCCTCCTCAAGCTTATAACCCGCATGCGCTTAACTCTGAAAACATCAACAAACAAGGCGCCGTACATTGCTGCGTTCGTAATTTAGTAGTGCTGCATGAAGCCGTGTGGACAGTGATACGGTACCATCTTTACGGAAATAGTTTTTTTAACATTAGTTTCTGTCTTTGTGTGGACCAAGTCTTAGTTTGTTCTGAAAACACACAAAGCTGTCCAGTGGCAAAGTGACATTATGTCACTAATTACGTAGTTGACAGCTGTATCCACCCTGTAATGGGAAAAAGCCAGCAACAAGATTTTGACATAAAATTATAACACAAAAAAGCAACAGTTATATATTTTCTGTATGCTAACCTTGAACACCAAGCAGACTAAAAAACAACATGTATAACTAACCCGATTATGACTGTTGGCAAAAGGGTTACATGAATTAGCTTCAGCAAATCCAGTTAAGGAGAGCCTTGTCTGACTGGAGGTCAAGGAGAAACGGAGGCATAACCAGGGGCTGTTTGCCTGTTTTCCTCTCGCCTCTTTTGGAGCATATCGATTTGGGCTGAATGAGCGCGGCTGGAGGGAATGGTATCTGGCTCTATTAACCAGAAAATGCATGAGATGAAAGATAATGCCTGCGCGATTGCTTCATTGCCGTTGCCTTTATTCGTCGTCCGCCATCCCATAATTTCTGATTTCATTTACCAGAAATAGTCCCAGTGGGGCCCCCCTTGATCCTGCCATAATAGTTTTGAGGTGAGCCCCATTAACCAAATGAGCCTTTCGGAGCACAACATTCCCATTAACGCCACCCATATAATCCCTCATTTCCTTCCAAACTGCGCCGAAACATCCCCCGGGGGAAACGCGGTCAACCACCAAAACCACGCTCGCTAAAGTACAGTCAGATCGCAGCTTTAGTTTTCCCTATAGGTCCTTCTATTAGTGAGGTAAACAAAGAAAGTTTAGTTGTAAAAGTAGGGGACGAGAGAGCTGACTGGAAAACGGTCAGTCGAGAAGTTTTTAAATGACAAGCTAGCCACCAAAGTACGGTTGAGTAGTACTATTTTAGTCCTGTAAATAATGTAGCTAACACTTTACCCGCATTGCCTATTAATGAATGTGGCCATGTAATTAGTGTTCAGTCGTGGTCGGAGGGGCCGTAAGCGCACACTGGCAGCCACTCCGTCAGTGTGCCCTCACTCGCACACTCACTAACTAGGAATAATTTAGAGTAATTGATTCTCCTAACACATGCATGTTATCCACGGTAATAGGGGGAGGACATGCAGACTCACCACACACAGAGAGATCGTAGTCGGCCAGCATAAACATCGAACCCCCAAAGTTGGTGCATTTAAGGATTAGTAATAACAGGAAATATTAACTATTCTTTAGTTGGGGGTAAGGAACAGTATAGGGTAAAACACCAGGCAGTACGACAAAAAAGACAGACTTCGCATTACTTATGTCTATATAGTTTTAAACATAAAAAAAAATGTAAAATCCAATTCCTTCCAAAATATGCAGCTCTCTCTATGTTTCTCAGTGGGGGAGATTTCCCAGCAGGCCCAGCAGTGCTCAGTGGGTTGTGCTGGTGATCAATTGCCCCTGGCTGTGGGTGTCACGGGGGTCTGGGATACAGAATGGAGGTATTAATAATGTAAGGTCCAGGCCTGTCATATCCTCCATTAGCACTGGGAGACCGAGGGGCCACTGGCTGATTGATTACTAATTAGATCAATTGCGGTCTTTTTTTGAAAATGAGGAGAATGTAATAGACTGGAGAATTAGAAGAGAAACTATACAGACTATATACTATAAATGGACTTAGGGGATTGGGGCTCCACACTATGAAAATCTTTAAAGAGAATGACCCCTGGGTTGATGGTTGAATTCTTCAAGCAACACTAGATTTAAAGACGGTCTAAATCAGGACTAAATGTAGGACTAAACCAGATCTAAAGACGGTCTAAATCAGGACTAAATGTAGGACTAAACTGGGTCTAACCAGGTAACACACAACTCCTATAGTGGTTTCAAAATGTGGAAAAGTTACCTAGTATTGCTTTAAATGTGTTAATGTACTTCTAACTCGACAGACTAATTTATTCAATGATGTAAGCAGTGTTTTTTTTTTTGTTTTTTTTTTTACAAATTGGCTTCATCATAGTTTTTCGTCAAAATAATATTTGTAATGCCAAAAACAAAACAAAAACGAATTAAAAAGAAATTGACAAAGATGAAAACGATGACTAAATGTGCTGACAATTTCGTCAACAAATTTACCAGGTTCTAAGGGACGCACCGGGGACAAGGTTTCTGTCCGACGTTTACAATAGTGCTGTGGATTGAGTAAGAATTAATTGACTTTACACAGTCCAATAAAAAAAACAGTAGGCCGCCTCCTTCCGAGTTGCATCTGGGGAGGCAAATGGAATCAAGTGAGCAGCAGTGACCGCAGTGGGGGCTTTTCATTTTAGCCGTTCTCCTGTGTGTTTGTGTGTGTCGTTAAGCCCGGCTATGTGGAAAATAGATCCCTAATTAGAATGGTGTTTAACATAGCCCTGTTGTGCAGATGGGAATTGAGGGTTTGTCTGGAAGATAAAAGTAAAAAAAAAAATCTGTTAGACAAAAGGGTAAGGGTAAAGAAATTGTAAGTCTTTTCTAACTTAGAGTATATACAGCTTAATGTAAATGATATGCATAAAGTGATTTTATATGCAAAGCAGTCAGAGAGTGCAGACCTCCGCCCAGGGTAGCTATTTTCTCAGCTATTTTCTTAGGCCTATTCCCATTCATCCCGTATATTTCCCAGGTCTGAACCAGGTCTAAACCAGGACTGAACTAAGACTAAGTCAGATCTGAACCAGGACTAAAACCCGGTCTGAACCAGGACTAAAAAACAGACTGAAACAGGACTAAAACCCGGTCCAAAACAGGACTAAAACCAGGTCTGTATCAGGTATAAACCAGGCTTGAACTAGGACTAAGTCAGATCTGAACCAGGACTAAAACCAGGTCCGAACCAGGTTTATAAGACTAAACTCAGTTTGGACTTGGTCTGAACCAGGACTTAAACTACATCTGAAACAAGTCTAAACCAGGTCTTAACCAGGTCTATAAGACTCAACTTGCTCTGGACTTGGTCTGAAACAGCTCTTAAACTAGGTCTGAACCAGGTCTATAAGACTAAACTCGGTCTGGACTTGGTCAGAACCAGGACTTAAACTAGGTCTGAACTAGGTCTGAACTAGGTCTGAACCAGGTCTAAACCAGGTCTATAAGACTAAACTCTGTCTGGACTTGATCAGAAACAGGACTTAAACTAGGTCTGAACTAGGACTTAAACTAGGTCTAAACCAGGTTTATAAGACTAAACTCGGTCTGAACCAGGACTAAACCAGATCTGAACTCTGTCTAAATTAGATCTAATAACCAGGACTAAAAACACATCCTCAAATACCTCACTAATATCCAAAACAACATCCCAGTAGTGCCAAACCCTTCACCATAAAACACCACACAAACTAGCCCGAGACGTAGAAAGAAAGTAGCCAGTTATTAACACTAGTGGCTCCCGAAATCCGGCCTGAATTGCCAACAGATACGGCGCGTGTGAACTGCAAGCTTCAGACTAATTGGCACATGGTAAGACCGCTCATCACACGCCCACACTCAGCAGAAATAGCCTGGTACATTCTACAGATAATGACTTCGACACAAGCCCAAGTGTGAATCATCTATATACTTCCACAAAACAAAAGGCCAGGCGAGGAAAAGGGGCTATTTAGTATTGGAAATAATGCAATAAAGCATGGGACGATATGGATTTTTGTCTTTGAAATTGTTTGAGATTAACAATAGTATCACGATAATTAAACAATAATGCGGTTTAGCTCAGTCGGTAGAGCGTGTGGCCCATATTCAGAGCCTATGATGCTCGTCCAGTCGTCATGAGTTTGAATCGGGCTCACAACAGTTTGCCGAATGTCACTCCCCACTCTTCTCCATAATTTCCTGTCAATCTAATATCCTATCAAATAAAACAAAAATGCGGTTTAGCTCAGTCGGTTGAGCGCGCGGCCCAAATTCAGAGCCTACAGTGCTCGTCCAGTCGTCATGAGTTCGAATCCAACAGTTTGCCGAATGTCACTCCCCACTCTTCTCCCTGATTTCTTGTCAATCTACTGTCCTGTCAATATAATATCCTATAAAATAAAACAAAAATGCGGTTTAGCTCAGTCGGTTGAGCGCGCGGCCCAAATTCAGAGCCTACAGTGCTCGTCCAG
>JAVQKG010017266.1:0-11164 GCA_036025885.1 Hypseleotris bucephala
CTAATATTTTAGACTTTCAAATGTTAGTGCTTCCAGACAGGTTTAAAATGTGCTATATGAACTGAATCTTGGCCATAAAAAAATCACTAATCTAATTGCAATAACAATATCTGTCATAAAAAAATGCAATTAGATATTTTTTTCAAAATTATGCAGCCTTACTACAGTACTATATGTACTCAATGACCTTTGGGGCCCATTCTAAATATCTGCACTAGGATCCCACAATACAAAGTTACACTACTGGCAATACCATCACCATTATAAATTCCATTTTTAAGAAACAGAAAATCAGGTAAGGACAAAAACACCCATTACTTCATAGTTTTAAGTTAACTTATTGTGTTTTATTATAATGCAGACAAATTAACTTATTGTGTTTTATTATAATGCAGACAAAATATTATTAAAACAATAAATCTCCCAAACAAACTTCATATTCCATTGTTTCCCAAGTTTTTCTCCCAAAACATTCACATGAGACGGTGAAGACGTGGAGCGCTTTACAAAAAAAAGTACATGAAATATCTTAAAGTTATATTTACATGGGTTTAGTAAAATCTGTTACAAACGTATAACAACCACAGCAGCTTGTAAATATGGTAAAACTAATGCAGTCACTAAATAAACTATTCTAGTTCAACAGATGGACTCCTTTGAATTAAATAATATAATAGTAATATAGTCTATGGGAGCATGTTAGAGCCACATTAAGAGAAAGAGACATGCCAAACTTACAGTGAAAAATAGTAACATTTTAAAATTTCTTTGCAGAAGCGTACATACAACTGACCTCAATGTCTTTTCTTACAATGTGGCCCTAAAACGTTATTGTAAAAATATATGCACCAAGTGTTCAGGCTTATGTTACAGCTTTTCAAAATAAAGCTCACATTAAGACATAAGTAAAAAGGCCCCTGGTTTTAAACTTATAGAAACCTTATGAATGTTGTGATCAATAATGGACAAAAATGTGTAGAATATCAGTCATGTAGGATGTGCAACAATAAAAGATCTAAAAGTAGGCATTTTGAACATACAGGAAGTTTTACGCAAGTGTGAAGAAATACAAAAAATGTCAAGTCAAATTCATGATGTTTGGAGGTAGATGGTGGTGGCAATACATGTTTTTTGTTTTATGCTTTACTTAATTTTGTCATTAATTTGTACAATATTTAATTTTGTAGTCTTACTACAACTTTACGACTTTACTTTTGGGTTGCGGTTATGCACACCAGTTAGACCATGCAGGCCATAGGCAGAGCTACTATTGCTAGCCACTTATTAGTCACCAAATCATTAAAGCCAAAAACTGTCTAAAATATCTTGCAGAAAAGTAATATTGGGCTTTCTAAGCACAATATTTGAGACACAAAGTAAAGGCAATCTAATGCATTTTTCCATATATGTTTTTAATCATTATAAAACTTCCTTATAAGATATAGATAGCATTAAACTTGTGCACAAACTTAGACACACAAATACTCCACTATTTTGTAATTGTGTGACTCAAATACCACTGTTTCTCCATTCCAGTCTAAGAGCTGCACAACAGCCTGTTTTCAGTCTTAAACTCCTGTATGTCCAGATGCCTGTCTTCTGTCTACTTATGGTAAAACATGTAACACTTTGAAAAATGACTGGCCAAGAGAAGAAATAATGGCTAGTGTGAAATATAGCTGAGGAAATGAAAACACAGTCACGTAAATGTCCGTAAATGACATAAAAACAAACAAAGTCAGTCTTTAGTATTTTTGACGTATACAATCTTGTCAGGCACTCTGAAAAATTCTCCTCTTAACCGCTGCCACTATGACGCACATTGACCTTTTTTATTATTGTCAAAATCCCTTTCTGTACCGTTAAAAAGTTTAAAAGTAACGCAAGAAATAAAAACGGTAAAAAACAGAAACCAGAGAAAAAACAGTACCACCACCAAAAACGTGGCTTTGAGTTCATTTTTAGTTGTTTTCGGGAGGAGGCTACACCTTTTGTGCCATGGGTTGCGCCGATTTCCTAGCCTTCTTGCGACTGCGTGCGTACACTCTTAGAAACAGTGCCAAAAAGACCACAAAGATACCGAATCCCCCGACCAGAGTTATGGCGTGCCCGTAGAGGAAGCAGGAAAGCAGGATGGCGATGGCTTGGCGTAAAGTCATTATTATTGTAAAAACGGCCGCCCCGAATTGGTTGATGGTGTAGAAGATGAACAGTTGACCAAAAGCCGAACACACGGACAGCAAGACAGCGTGGAAAGCGAATTCGGAGTGGCGCATCATGAAGGAGAGTGACTCGAAAAACGCGCCTTGTTCGAGCAACGACCCGACTGTGAATAGACAAGAAAATAAATTCACCCCGAACATCATTTGCACGGAGGACATCTTGTATTTGAAAAGGTTATCCTGCCAGTTGGACGTGAAGCTATCAAAGGCGATGTAGCCCGTCAAAATGATTACCCCGCTGAACGTAGTGACGGTAGAGGGGTGCTTGCTAGCCGTACTCGACAGTAAAAACATGCTAACTCCCAGGGATATCAACACCGCAGTCAAGTATTCCCAATATTCGTAGCTTTTTCGGGATATGATTTTGCCCATTAGCATGACTGGAATGACTTTCGACGCCTTGGCCAAAACTTGCGTGGGGAAACTGATGTATTTGAGGGCTTCGTATTGACACCAACTGCTCATGATGTTGGATAGCGAGGCAAAAGAGTATTTGTACATAGGGGCGCCGTGCCGTGGTTGTTTAAAAAGGACGCACCACGTGCCGGATACAGTTAAGGCCAGGATCCGGTTCATAAACACCAAGAACTGGGAGTCTTTGAAGCGTTCGCCCTCCTCTTCTGCCGTTTTGCCGCCGTACGATCGCGTCATGACCCTCTCTTGGAGAACGCCCCATGTCAAGTAAGAGGCCTAGGGGTGGGAAATATAGAAAGATTAAAGGGGCCCTATTATGCTAAATTAATTTTCTACGATGTAACTAGAATTGCACCAATCCAGCTTTTTCTGTCCTGATACTAATCCTGAATCATCTGGGCTTTGTGGATTGACCAATATCTACCAATACCATTGCAAAAGCTAAAGGCATAGAGATTTCTTTCCTAACCTTGTATTATCAGAAATAATTTGTGATGGACCGAATTAGGGACCTCCAGCTGGATCAGTAAATGTAACCAATACTTGAACCAATATAATTTTTTATACTTTATCCTAATTATGAGGAGATAAATAATCTAGCAAATGACATGATAATACATTGTAACTTACAAATGTCAAAAGTTAGACATTTTGAAGGTTATCAGGTCTTATATTATATTTTAGGATTATTATTAATTTTGATTATACAAAGCTGGCAAAAAATGGTCTCTTCCTTCAGCCTATGCATTAGTATTGGGTATCTGCCAAACCACAAAGCCCAAAGCTTCATTGGTGCATCTCTAGAAATAACCAACCTAAAATATAATATAACTAAGGTCCTCAAAATGTCTAACTACATGTGTGAGTTACAGTCTAATAAAATGTGATGCTGAGTTGTGAATTTATTTCCTCAACAAAAAAAACCCTGGACTGTTTTATGAGTCGTTCGCACATTTGTTCCTTTTTTTTTTTTTAAATAACTCAACGCCATTTTCCCACACTTTGAATCAACTCACTCCTCCTCCTCTCCTCTGTAGACTCAAAAATAACAACAAACTGCCGAGCCTTGGAAAATCCTACATGGGAATTCAAGAAATCTGGAGTTACTAACTAGAAGCCTGCGATGACAAACTGAAAAAGGGGTCATGAGGTAGTGTAGCCAGGGGAGGAGGAGGGGGCGGAAGGCAAATTCCTGCATTTAATACCAGAAGTGAAAACAGACATTCCCTTTAATAACTTAATTTAGCTTACCGTTAAGTTTTCTAACTGGGGTAAGATAGTTTAATTGCTACTAAATACGCAACATAGTATAGCATAATATATCCCTCTAATATACTGTTGAAAATAGTTGCTAACTGTTTGATACAGACAAATGGTCAGAGAATAATGGAAAAATGGAGATAACTGGTCAAAGGCTAAATCTGGTTTCTTGCATTTCAGGTAAGAAACATACTTTTTTCCAAATGTTTTGTGTGAAAGTAAACTACTGTGGCTAGCATTAGGATTACCAGCATTTACTCTATTTCACATTCATACCAACTAAATCAGTACAAGCAATAAGAGTTTACTCATAACTTAAAAACGCATACAATTATTCATCTTTCTTTTCAAAACCGCTTTAAACCAGTCAAACATAACTAACCCTCCTTTACACAGTAACAATCTATCAGTGTCTCTTGCTCAAATACAGTATAATTACATTTAAATACATGTCTAGCCTTACTTCTACAAACATATCTATTATGTGTTAGCTTGTATGTATTCTCAGGGTGAGTGCTCACCTGTAATCCAGCAGCACACACCAGTAACTTGACGATCTGTTTGAAGGAGGAGCCAGAATCGCCCTCGTTTCTGGATGGGGCTGAACTATCATCTATCAGACCGGTCTTGGCCTCGTTTCCAAACACACATGTCTTTATGACTGGGAAACAAAGTCCACTGCCTAAAAAAAAAATCACACAGTAAATAGATGACAGATGTGTAATCAATTATTAGGGCAGCACAGTATGTCACTAATTTATGGTTATGTTCTGGTTTAGACTAAGTTGGTTTACATCTGGTAGAGAAACGTATTTGTAGCTTAAACGTAGACCTGGTTCAAACCTATTTCAGATATTGGTTATAACTGGTTTAGACCTAAATTTAGACCTACAGTAGTTTAGATTTGCATTGGACCAAGTTCAGTCCATTTTCAAGTTTAGTCCTGGTTAGGTTTAGACTGACTTAGACTTTTTTATTCTAAAGACATATTTTTGGCCTTCTTGGTTTTATTGGACAGGACAGTGGATTTACAGGAAATGAAGGAGAAGAGCAAAACGTACATTCAGCAAACTAGATTCAAACTTATGACGCTGGGGCCAGCATTGTACGCTATGGGCCACGTGCTCTACCGACTGTGCTATACCTGGCTTAGTCTTAAATTAAACCTAAATTTAAACCTGGTTAAGACCTGGTTTTTAACTGGTTTAGACCTTATTAGTCCTTTTTTAACCTTGATTTAATACTGGTAAAGACCTAGTTTGGATCTGGGGAGTACTAAGTTTTGATTTAGCACCAGTTTTGATCAATTACATAACATATCACCATTTCAATGTTAACATTAAATCACAATAAAGCAGTGTATATTTCAGTGTTTTTTGTACCTGTTTCTAAATAATTGGTGCGTTTGAAGTATCTAATGAGCAGGTATCCCGGGATGATGATGGTGGAGTATCCCAGGACGTTCACCAGAAATCGGAAAAGCCAGAATTCATGCAGTCCTTCGAGCAGCGAGCCATCGTCCTGTGAGGCCACACCAGAGGGGAAGAGAAGCAGCACCAGTGCGGACCAAATCCTACAACACAGCACCAAGACATGTTAGACGGGCTGTTTTCTGAGAGTCTATGTTAAATCAAGAGTCTAAAGGTTAAGTATTGTGCTAGGTTGACTTTTATGAGCTTTGAAAAATGTTCTAATGTTGTTTCTACCTCAAACACATACCCAAAATTGTGTTTTGCTTCATTCGGGCATATTAAAAAATTTTATTATGTTGAGCTATAGTCCTATTAAGGGGCTGAAAATGGATTCACCTATAAGTCATGTAGAGGATTATTGTCGCAACCAAGATTTAACAACATATCAGATTGAAGAATGTGTGTGTTTGGTTGTGAGGGTGACAAGGCTTTGTGTATATCAAAGAATTAAAAAGTGGTGGGAGTTTTTTGGAAACTCCAGAATACTGGCACAAATGTTTTGTTCCTGTCTTGAAGAAACAGGTGTCTAATCAGAACATCGGTTCTTCAAGTAGAAGATGCTCCACAAAACAGCTTGTATTAGATAAATATTGTATGTTTGATGTTGCAAAACGTAAAATGGTAACCTAAATGTATCTTAAAGAGACTGAAACATGCAGGTAAAAGCATAGGACCTTTCAGTTACAAGTAAAACAATATGGGCAAATTAACGAGAAAGCCATTTAAGTTGTAAATCATTTCAGTTCCAGAGTGAGACTAGCACTTTGCACAGAAAATACAGAGCTGTGCTGGGTGAAAAGCTATGTATGGCGGAATATGTTGTAATGTGACCTTAAATGAGCCAATTAAGACAGGTTTGTCCACTTTATCGTCAAATGGACACACACATGAACAGTCTCTGCAGCAAGCATGTAGGTAGACAGGCAAAGATAAGATAAGGAAGATGTTCTGATAATGTTTCAGCAAGTCATTGTTTATTTTTCCATTACAATTATAGTAAAAGTAAGAAGGTAAATTTAGCTACTCATTTGAACTGCATAGTAATGATCTTGTTCCATGCAATGATTATGGTTGGTAGCTATTAACTAAAATGTGTACAACAGTATGGCTTAGACCTGGTTTAGTCCTCCTGGTAAAGACCTAAATTTAGTCCTCGTTGAGTAACTTTTAGTCCTGCTATCATAGGTTTTCATAAAGATCTTTGAACTTAACCTAGTTTTGACAAAAGTAAAGACTCTCTCTATAGGTTATATGGCATCTATGGTTAATACTGCCGTACTTGAAGCCAAACACTTAAATTCAGCATACCCATTGTTAATTTCTTCATTAAAGTTTTGGGTGCTCATCTGAACAACATATCATCATCTTGTGACAGTAATTAGGGGTTGATTTACTATGGAAATATTGTACATTCTTACACGCACAACAAAGCCCCATAGATATAGGTATACAGTCTGTGTGCATGTTTACATCTAGTCTAACCTGTTTGTCAGACATCTTTCTATAATACCCTATAGGACAGTGACAGCTCCACCTGAGGGAAAACTTGAGCATCTTGGTTGAAAATGTGAGATTCTTGCAGTCGTGGCATCACTAGAGTATACTTTGTAGGGCCTCCTCCCAGGGGTGTGTGGGCACGCCTCGTACAGAGCCCTCTTTGTCAAGGACTTGCTGCTGACTCTTGGGATATGAACCGAGGCAAGTCAACCTGGGCTCAACAACAAGCAGCTTATTACAGCCAGGAATGCACTGGACTGAGAGGGTTACCTGGGGATGAGACTAGTGCCCTGTGTACAAGGAAGTCATTAAAAATATATTGATAATAAAACGATATAAAAGTAAAAATGTATAATGATTTATGGTGGGCACTTATTTGCCTATTCATAACAGCTATACTAGATGATAGGATTACTTGTTGCCCATGGTCACATTAATAAAACAAGTTAATAATAAATGTAAGATGAATTGTTGATATGCAAACAAAGACATTCAAAATACAACCTGGCATGGCGGATTTTACAAAATGAAAAATTCCTACGACTCCTCCCATGTCAGTTTCAACATACAATAGACGATAAAACTGATAGCTAGTAATCTGGTACATCTAGTGTTATGAAAGTCTAGAGTAGGGTTATTTGCATGTCCAGTCACAACCATTACTAATACATTTCTATTGTAATTCTAGAATAACGTCAAACAGAACTGAATGTTGACAACTATTATGGCTTTTGAGTTTTTTCTGGTTTTATTATATTTCTAAACCTATTATCTTCTACCCTAACAAAACTGTAAGAAAACACCTATTCCTCGGTAACTTAATACAATTGCCAGGTGTTTTGAACTGATAGTTTAGACATCAACAGTACAGTAAAGTCTGCGTCATTTTTATGTTTTTTTTTTCAATGTGTCAGTGTTTTCTATTGCTTTCTGGCATTAGTAATTAGTCGTTAATGTTGGAATGATGTCGTCTGGATGCGTTTTGGTTTTGATTTTTGCTTTTTTTTATCTGTCAAAGACATTCCCACGTTTGAGAATTAACGTGGCGAGTATAAGCTAGTTTAGAGAGACAACATTAGCCATCAAAAGACAGAAATAAAAATGGTTGTGTGTCAGATTAAGACTACTGTTACCTTCTTGAAAGCGATTGCATTTTCCCATAAACAGTGGCCCGACACCTGGCTGCTGTACACGCCGGCCGACAGACTCAGATCCCGGGGCTGAAACCAAGCATGAAGCCCCTCCTAAATAGTAGCGGGTCGAAGGAAAGGTCCTAAATAATTCAAATAAAAATGTCCTCTTAGGGAAAAACGCCGCTCCCAGCCCCGAAACGTCTTGAACTTCTGCTGAAAAGCCTCCTGAGTCTACCCGGAAGCAGGCCCCCTCCGCTTCATTCAAAGCCGGAATTTTGCACGAGACAAACTGGGAAAAACTGAAGAGCGCCAACTAAAGACGAGGAAGGGTAACAGCAATAGATAGATAGATAGATTGGTACTTTATTACATTGCCACTGACTTATAGTTTTTAAGTGTATTTTTGTATGAGGAATGGTCAATAAATGAATGATAAAACGTGCGTGGAGTAAATTAAATTGGTATATACCAACCTATAGGAGGTTGTTTTTCCTGTCCTTACATTTTTTGCTGAACAATCTGTTCTTGAGCTCTTAAAAGCAAATATATTACACTTTTTGATTTATTTCAATTTTATCTACTCCAGTCCAAATAAGGATTTTCTTTTTACAGCAATTGAAACAGTGGCTTGTGTTATTGGAGATTGCTTGGGCAGATGCAAAGCAGGTGCAAAGTTAAAATGATTGTCGGTTTATGGACATATTAAATAAATAAAATACACTTCAAACTAAATAGCTAAAACCATAAAAAGTATAATAAAAAACAGTAACTTGAACAACTTAGGACTGGACTGGAGCTGCAGTGAGTCAAGTGCTAAACAATATACTTTTTTTTGGTTTGTTTGTTTGTTTTTTATAATGAGGCAATAACAACAGCTGCAATACCTACGTACGTATATCCACACTGAGTTATTCCATGTTAAAACATTTGGCCAGATAAAATTCCTTAACACAAGTCTTCCTTTGTACATTCTGATAAGATGGCTAGTAATCTAAACTTTTTCATTGTATTATTTTTTAGCATTGCAATATCAACAATCAGACATTCCACTGTTTACAATACTTAAAAATAAATACATAAAACTAACCAACAATCAAGCCAATGGATAAAACAGAAATTAAGCTGGAAAATGCAAAATGGCAAGACAAGGACTGAACTTGCACTAAATTGGACCAAAAACTGAAAAAAGTAAGGGCAAACTATGCTATTCTAAAAACCCTAGATTGAACTTAATTCAACACAAAATTAGGTATAAACCAGGACAAGCAGTTTAGTTTAGTCTCTCCTTTGTACCACTTGAAAAAAGCTTGTGTACCACTATTTGCACTCATCCCACAGTCTGAGAACCACTGCATCCAATTTTTACTGTGCGTGTAACTAATGGCAATAGATTGTAATAAGACCATAGTTCATTTGGTGTTTTGCAGTGTAGCTTCCCAAAAAGCATGGGACCAAACTGTCAAAATGTGATGGTTAAACTTTGTGGTTTAATGTGTACTGCTCTGAGCCGTTCCTTGACAATATGTCCTTGTTGATAATGCACCCTATGGCAACAACACCACAAATTCATCTCATATCTTTTAATGTGGTAAACAATATGTGCAGACTTTCCCAGGCCTGCAATGTGAATAAGGAAGTAGTTAGCAAGCCTCTGAACTTTTTGTGCAAAGCTGTTGACCAAAGAGGGTTGTCAGTTTTGAGATACCACAATACCAAAAATACATCAATTCTCTTCATTATTAAAATGTCAAGCCTGTGTGTTGTTGACCAAAGTAAAAGGCAAAAGACATAAATTGGACAAGGCAAGGTACAGGTGAAAAAGCATAATGGTTGCCAATATCCTTATTTGAACAAACCCCCATCATATTACAAAGCAGAAATAAAGCTAAGTGGAATTTCCAGGCCTCTCCTTCTGCAGCAGAGCCAAAAGGAAGAAGTAGCAAGTTACAAAACCAAACTGTGCAGGAAACTTAAAATAACTGGGGCATTTTTTAACAGCCGTGCTTTGTTATCTGCTCCATAACAATGATAAGAGAAGACATGTAGGTTTATCTTGTTATGACCTTACAATCTGGAATGACAGGCATTACCCTAAATGACCGGTAACTATAAGAGAATTTACGAGACTATGTTGTCTATTGTCATATCTTTGAAGTGAAATATTTGCCATATGTTCAAAACTATTCCAAACATTGATTTAGCACTTAGACACCTAAACTGGTGGTGGTCTGCCCTTTAGACTGATATTAACAAGGCAACCCCACCACACCTACACCCTCTCGACCACAATTTAACACTGCATCAATCAGGTGGGTGAAGTTTCTTGCATCTCTTGTATCTTTGATGAGTAGTGGATAATCTAAAACAGTCATCCCCAAAGTCAAGAGTGCTAGGGCCTCCTTCAATGCTAGAATATGTTGTGTGGGCCCCTAATCTTAAATGTATTATCAAAATACAATACAGAGTCACCTATGTCACTGAAATTTCTGCTGAAAACATCTGGAAACAACACAATTTATCAACTATAGCTTAAATCAGACATTCCCAAAGTCAATAGTGCCATGCCCCCCTCCAAAATCAAAAAATCGTCCATGGCCTTCCAAATCTGAAATTTTCTCTCTGAATACAAAACCATTTTAACAAAATTTCAGTTGAAAACATTGGAAACACTCTCTAGTAACTATTAGTTGCTTGAAGTGATAATTGATCAAATGTGATATAATTTTCCACAAATTTGTAATTCCTTTTAAACAAATTTTATTTTTAAAGATTTGATATAGGGGCTCTGGGAGAACCTTCGCGGACCCCAAGGGGACCCCGGACCCCACTTTGGTAATCACTGGCTTAAATAATTATGTACATATTTTTTTTATTTATTTCGAGATAGATTTTATTTTAGGGATGAAATGTAGAGACTCTAGGTCCCCCCCTGCAGGACCCCAGTTTGGCATTCACTGATCCAAGGCAATCTGCATTTACAGTATCTGAACAAAGAGATAGAACATTTTAAACTTTATTATACAGACTTGAGGTCCAAGTCAACAACACAAACAAACAATAAAAAATTTACATAGGGCAGGCCATAACAAACATAAACAGCACACCCTACAGAAGACAGCCATACCAGTGTTTCCATAACTGTGACTGGTAGCGTGTAGCACTGAGC
>JAVQKG010017347.1:0-10002 GCA_036025885.1 Hypseleotris bucephala
ATCCGTGCAGTAGTTTTTGAGTTATCTTGATCACAGACACGCACGCGGACACGCACGCACGCACGCGGACACGCACACACGCCAACGCCGGTGATCACATAACCTCCTGGCGTCGGTAATTACACAGATTCAACCCTAACTGTAATAGTGACTCTAGCAGAAAGTCAAAGCAGAAAGCAGGCAATAGGCCTACATTCTTTTTCTACAGTCCATGTATCTTAGTTGAACCTTCTGTCTCAGCTCTCAGGGTAATGATGCAGTCACAGCAATAGGCCTCCTGCAGCTGTAATGACAGGGGACTCCACTTGACAATAACAGTCTTCTGCATACATTACAGTACACTGTGGTTGTGCTTCAAGTGTCATCTGATCAGCGTCAGTGGAATCACAACTATGGCTGTAATAATAAAAAACACAAGTACAATCACCTAAAAGTTGATTTATTCAAAAGCATTCTAATATACTTAAAATCAAATGAATAATCAAATATGTATAGCATATTGATGTAAAAGAAAACAAACCTTGGATTCATTGGCACAAGTTGGTGTAACCTTGTCACTAGCCTGGTTCACACCCACCCGACTGGGCTGCCCACCTCGAAGAGTCACTGTTATAGAAGTGGGCACTTTCTGCCCCACTGACAACACACAAATACAAAGGCTTATACTACAGCCTAACTGTAAACACTTAGAGCACAGAGACACGTCAGAACGTAACACAAATGCAGCGTGATGGCTAAAATCCAGCAACTTAAAAAGTGCAAGAGATGAAGACACAACCAACTGTGGGGTAGTTTGACTGAAATAAAAGCAAAGGAAACAAGGAGCAATGAAGGCATTCATCTGAATCTTTATTGAAATAACAGGAACAAAGCATGGAATTGCCATGAGTGAATATTTTAGTTAGTTAATTGTAAGATGACATAATGAAAGAAGACAATTATTTTTTGTAGTAGCAAAAGTAGTTTGGGGAAATGACACGTTTAGTTTATTCAAAAGTTTACATTATTGCATAATTTTGTTCACTACTACTTGCTTGTAAACAATACCAAACACAGCACAGGGGAACCGCAAAACTGTTCAGTTTTACTATAAAACTAGTATGTATAGCATTGATGGCCCTGATTTCTCCTGAGACACTGCATAAATGTGCAGTCAGAACAGCCCGTTTACCTTACTACGTACAGGTATCATAAACTCGTGTCTCCGAACAAAGTCTAAATGGGCCTTATTCAGCGGTGCCGTCGGATTTTGGCACTGTGTGACATACCAACTGCCTGGTTTGTGATGTTTGCCAAGCCAGGCAAACTGCTGGCAAGTTTGGCAAGTCCTCCATTTGTGAGAAGCTGGTGGATGGCAGTGGTTTTAGCCACTCCTCCTGTGGAGACCAGGGGCACAGCCCGGAGCAGAGTACTGCCACTAGTGCTGATGGAGCTGAGGACGTGACCCTGCTGTTTGCTGACAGTCTGAAAGGAGGAAAATAATAAATAATAAAAATGTTAACATTATTGTGTGAGGAAAAGTAAAATTCTCTTTCAAAGTTGTATACCTGGGTTATTCCAGTATTGGTTAATGTGGGAGATAAGCTAGGGCCTTTGGTGACAATCTCCTGAAGACTGAAACTTAGGCCTTGAAGCAGACTGCTGGCGGAAGGAGCTGAAAAACAAAAAAAAATCAATGTCAAAGTAAAAGTTAAAATAAAAAGTGCACTAAAATAACGGTCAACCTGACTGTGACCACCAATACTGCCATGGAAATTTAATGGAAACACACTATTTGTGTTTAAAAGCCATGTCCAATGAGTAAGTTTTGTATTAATACCAGACAGTATGGTACAAGAGCTGATCAATGATGATGTTTGCCTAAATGTTTCCTAACACACTGCCCTTATTCATTATTAAACTGGAATTTAAGGAAAAGCATTGAGAACTGTGGTGTGTGCAATAATGCTCAGCAGAAGTAAGCCACACAGTTGAGAGCACAAACAGGCGTGCAGGGCAAGACAGGACAGAGATACCTTGGGCAGAAGCCGGAGCTTGAGCCTGGGCTGGTGTAGAGGCCCCTGACACCATGCAGCCTGGGGACAGGGCACCAGACACCTCTGAGAGACTACCAGACCTGTAGCGACACACATAACCACCCAGCTAACCATCTATCCAAGAGGGCTAGCCCAAAGTGATGCTGTATGTAGCCCCCAACACTGAGTACACCCTTCACCAATCCCACTGCTCCCTCTGCCCAGTAGAGTCAAAGACAGGGTTTTAGCATTTTATAATAAAACAACTTACCGCTGGCCTGTGAGAAGTCCAGATAACTCCTTTGCTCCAGCTATGGTCTGGCCCACAGTAAGAGGCTTTCCAGAAACTAAATAGGACAAGACAAATGACAAAAAGATAATACAGTGATAATATAAATGAAAAAAAACTTGTTCTTGGACAATTAAAATGACAATATTACATACAGAACAAACTTTACCTTCTTGCGCTGTGGGACTGTTGGCACCACTCGGCGATTCACTTTGAGAAACAATGGTGACCTTAATCTTAGCTCTCTTGGAGGCCTTGCTCGGTGTTGGACTTGGTGTATGCCGTCTTTTGCCATGAGTCCTCACGTCATCTCTGTCCAGACCCTGTACCTGGTCACTAGTCACTGGCACTGCCCCAAATAAAAATAAAAAACTGTTTATAAAGATATACAGACACTGGAACCACAGTTGTATTTAAATGTAATTTCTTCTTTTTGTGTTGTGCTGAGATGCACATAAGGTTTCATTATAGATTTTAACAGAATGTGAAAAGAAAAAAAAAGAGTGGGTCGAAGAAGAAGGGATAGACACTTACCAAATATACAAGGAGAAGTGCCAGGAGGAAGATTTTTCCTGACAAGCATGTTTTGTTTCATAAAAGCAGCAAACTGAGCTGGAATCATTTGGGAAAAAAGCGAGAGAGGAAAGTCATAGGAAGAGAAGAGACAGAGGATGAAAGGAGAGTATTTCAGTCACGCTGCATCTTGCCCCGGCCGATGTCGTGACGTGATAATCTCATAATTTTATTTACAATCAGATATTCACATGCCACCATGTCTGGTAGGCTTAAAGAGCTTTTCAGTTGAACTCGGGTTGAATGACTTTTTCTGGTGAGTTTACACAAACAAATGTGGGGCAAATGTGAAAGGTGTGTTTTTCAGAGAAATATCAAAGAACACAGCTCACATGTAAGCAAACATGAAAAACAGCTTTGTACCAAGTTTTCTGGTGAACTAACCTTGGGCCTGTTTATGTGTGAGCACTGCCCCAGAGCGCTGCATGTGTGTCTTCAGTAGCTGGGTGGCGGTGATCAGGCTGGACTTTTGAGCTGGAGACAGGGTAGACGTCTTTGGTTTGGGACTTGAGGTAGGACTGCTGCAGACGCTTGACAAATCCTAATGATAAATGAAGAAAAAAACATTAAAAAATGTTACTTAAGAGGTCTTGAATGCTCATTAAATTATATTCACCCTAACTGACCTCAGACCCTGATGGGGATATAGGAACCCTTAGGGCAGGGGAGGAAGGTCTACCTCTCTCCAGGTCAAAAGGTAGTTCCCTCCTAGGCCTCTTTTTCTTCTCTGTATCCATGTCTCTCATTTCACCAGAGCCATGACCATGACCCTCTGCCCGGGCAAGGACCCCTGTCAAGAAGTCTGCAATCTCGTCCTGCAGCAGTGAATAAGAAGCTTCTTACCCTATTGATTGTTGGTTGGATATAGACTTGTTTTTAGTCACAAAAGACCAACCTGAATACATCTGTCCACCATTGTCTGTGTCAGTCCCTCCAGCCTCATTTTTGCTGAATTAATCCTGACAGGAGACAGTAATACAAACCAATTATAAGGTTTAAAAACAGACTTTTGATTAACTAGTGGCGGCAGCTAACCTGAGATTATCATCAGCGTCTCCAACAACAACCATACTGTTGTCGGCTCTCAGCTTCTCTCTGAACTCCTCCATGCTTTCGATGCTGCACTGTAGAGCATTTTGACCCACAATAAACAACACTGGTGTTTTCATGTCTAGAAGGGGGTCATCCACATCCTGTAAACAATTAAGACAATTTTATTCATTTATGCTGCCAATAGATAGAAAAAATATGTTCAAATAATAAAAGAGGTCTTACCCCTCTTGGCCCATTAACTGTCAACAGTGGAAGGCCAAGGCAGACTACTGCAGTCAAATACTCCATTAGAGAGACCTGAAAGTAGTCACGATTATAGAAATGTTTGATAGAAAACAATAGTAATGCGCAGGTTTTTTTCCCAACCCACAGGTTGACAAAATGTAACCTACCCCAACTCAGCCCGCATCACTGCATGCATTTTTACAACCAGCAAAGACCTGCCCCTCCACCATATGTATTATTTAAAAACTGAATGTGCTGAAAGGTGTGTGAAAACAGCCACTTCTAGCACTGGAAAATGCCTCCATCTCCTCTGTCTGAGCGCTTTCTCTGTGCGTGTCTCTGTGCGTGTCTCTGCGTACTCTAAGCTCTGCCGCTGCTGTATACAGTTGTCAGAGCAGAGGGGAGAGATCCCCAGCAGGAAGTGCAACTTTCTTTTTTTCAGGAAGTCAGCAACAACAAAGGCAATTTAAATGTAGAGAAACTACATTACTGACCGTAGCTAGCTATTCAAAGGTTCTGGGTCGACCTGCACATCACTAGAGGGCAGATACAGTGCTGTACTTGATTTCATTTCTAGTCAAGTCTTACATGGCAAGCAATGAGAGCTCCAGCGTTCCAGCCAACCAGGATGATAGGTTTGTGAGGGAAGTGACTGTGAACCTAAATGGGAGGAATAAAAATATACAAATTATACAAACCAAAAGTGGCTGTGATATGTTAAATCATACAAAATGAATGAAAGACTATCATGACCTACGTATCTGTATATCATATACTGTATATATATTTAACATTTATCACAAAAACAAAAACTCTTACCTCCATAACCTTGGCCCTGACTGTGCCCAACATGTGCTCCAGACACTGGGTGATCCCAATATTTGCACCACTGTTCACATGGGTATGTATTGGAATTACCTATAAGAGAGACACCTTTAAATTTAGTGAAATGGAAACCATATTTGCTTGGTTAGTTAAACCAACGTGCAATTCACCTTTCCCAAACAGGACAGCTGCGATTGCCAAAACCTCATTCGTCGTGAGGTAGAGAGGGTTGGATTCGTAGGGCTTGAGGGTGCAATAAGAATAAGTGGCGACCCAGGAAGTTTGCCCTGAAACATCAAGCAGTGCAAACTAAAAATAAAATAACTGAAGAAAATGACTAACAAAAGAGAGGACAGAAGTCTTTTACCGGCTTGTTTTGAGACAATACTCCAACAGCTGGGTCCCAAGGACGTTTCAGTAACAAAGAAAGTGCTTCTGCACTTGGCGCACCAGTTTTGGTTGTGGGTTGCAACATCCTATCAATGAGTGTGGGCAACTGACAAATACAATTTGTAATTATTATACAATAGCATAATAGCTTATTGGACAAATAATGAATTCAGTCACACACACCTTGCTTTTGAGAGTCTGTAGAACATCTAGGTAAGCTGCGAGCATGGCAAGACTCAAAGATTCAATCAAGATGGTGTGTAACCACTGAGTCAGTTTGGTGTCCCAGTTCACACTCGAAAGTGCATGCCGGATCTTCCGAGCGCACTTGTTTACAGCTATCCTACGCAAAATAGGTTCATTGGGAGCCTATTAAGAGATAAAACAACAAGTAATTTTATTTACTACAAGCATTAACAAAAGGCAAATTTGAGGGGCACTGCATTATATCAAGTCAGTGCCTAAAATCAAAAGTGACAAAAAAGTCAATCAATATACAATTTGGAATAAAATTAGCATATATTTATGAGTACACTCATAAATTGCTCTCTTCGATATCATGTTTATAGATCAGTAATCAGTGAACATAAATACTAAAAAGTGCTCAACAAGATATTTAATAATACAGTATGAATATGTATGTATGATTCTTTTTAAGGATGCACCGATACTGATACTGGATCGGATATCGGTGCCGATCCGGGCCTTTCAGCTGGATCGGTGGATCGGTAAATGTGGCCGATACTGGAACCGATACCATTTATTATACTTTTTCCCAATTATGAGCAAATATATAAACTGGCAAATGACATTATATTACACTTTAACTCAAAAATGGCAAAAGTTAGACATTTGTAGGATCATCTCGTCTTAGTTGTCTCATATTTTGGTTAAATATTTTTTGATAATACCATGCCTTTAGTTTTTTGCATTAGTATCGGTGGATATCGGGTATCGGTCGATCTACAAAGCCCAAATATTGGGATCGGTATTGGGACTGAAAAAGCTGGATCGGTGCATCTCTAATTCTTTTTAACTCATTATATGTTATAAAAATAAAATTGGCAGAAACTCACATTGTCATTGGCCAGGCGAGCTAGTCGTTCAGCTTGTAAAGCTTTTATTACTTTATTGAACAATTTGTTTTGATTCACAGACCAGCCAGCTCTGAAACAAAGAGCAAAACTCATAAAACATTAATAAGACATTGGTTAATCAGTATAGGAAAGAATTGGTCATTACTTGTTCAAATGTTCCTCCCAGTCATCAGGAGGAGAGGGGCTGTCTGCGATAGTGCGAGCAAACAGCACATGACGTTCACACTCCTTCATCACACTTAGGGCTTTCTGATTGTCATACAGTGGGTTAGGTGTAGGTGTAACAGACTCTATATCGATCAATGAGTCAGACTCTCTGCAGACACAAACACAAATGTAGATTAAGCACAGATTAGACATATGTTACTCAACATAACATGACTGCCTTACGTTATTGTTTCAGACTGACGACGAGGTGTGACAAACAGTGTCCGTGTAGGTCTGGCACTGCTGGCATCAGGATGTGCATTCCATGGTTTAGCATAACTGTGATCCAGATATACTAAATCTAACTCCCTGTCATGAGCTGATAACTGGAAGAGCAAGGAGGTGCCCATCTTTCTGGCTGATATTTGAAATTCTTTATCTGTACCACGATACATACTCTTTACTGGCCACAAAAGTCCCTGGGCTATTGCAACCTTTAGATAACACTGTGGAAAAAAGGGAAACAAAACAATATTAAAAACAATGTTAGTAAACACAAATACATAAGTGACGCGTTAATAAAAAAAACTGTAACAAGAATATATATATATATATATAGTGTTGCTTCTAACAATGCATGTTAAAAACATGTTCTTGATCATTCCATGTGTTCTGTTATTTACAGAATTCTAATATTTTACGTGCAGGTGCCAATGTTCTTTACACTATACTGTACTGCACCGCCCAATTACGAAACGTTTCATATCCGCATTTGAAAGGTTAAAATGAGGTAAAACATTTCTCCCCGTTCATGAAATTATGTAAAAAAAAAAAAATAGAAACAGATGCGTACTAGGATCGTCTAACAAATACAGTGGCCTTGTGTTAGCATAACAAGCTAATGGCTAACTACAGGCAAATATCTATTTCTAACCTTTTTAATGGTACCACACAATGTTTAACGCATCAAATACAACCATTTAAAATATAAAGTATGAGCAAACCAAACAAACCTGTTTCGTTTAAACCATATTTTACAAAATAACAGAGGAAAAGCATACGACTGACACGCCAGGCACTTCCTTTTGTTATTAGACTGGTTGCCATGTAATCGCTGCCTCCCAATCCGTAATCTTAACGACGGACATTTTGACAAAACTGGCAACCCGTTTTGTGGCGCGTCACACAATAATGCAACCACCAACCACTGTTTGTTAAAGAAAAATCCATATAGAAATCCATAGAAATGTTCGCACGAAATATATTGTATTTCCAACAATTACAAAAACAACTGTGAAACACACACCCATAAAAGAAAAACAAGCAGCACCTTAAGCAGAAAGAAAATGTAGGGCACTAATGACAACTAACATTATATTTTATTATTTTAAGTTTATTTAGAAATTATTTATTAATTTGCTTCGTTTTTACATTTCTGTGAATGATTTTATAGGAGGTAGAAAATCAAGCAAAATCAAACAACAACTCCTCCCCAATTCCAAAGGTCTCTGAGCACATTGTTTAAAAGACCTTAACTGGGGGATGATTGGCTAGATCTCGATCTCAACCCACTCACGTAGGTTTGCTAGTCATGGTAAGTTTAAAATATTGTTGTTCATGTGTTCTCTGTCCATTGATGTTCCTATAATTGTGTAAGCTACATTATGCTGAATTTGACAGGGGGTATAGTAGGCTATGTAACTCTATATTCTCTGTGTTTTAACATGCACTTCATTTATTAAGCATTGTAGCCTATTAAGTAACTTTCTTCTTTATTGCTCTGAAGAAATTTATCACTGTGGCCTTGCTGCTTTGTTCTGTGGCATATGTGTCACATGCATTTTGCTATGCTAAGAACATGACCCCAGGTAAACAAAATCAAATTATTACAATACTGTTGAGTTATTATATTAAATTAAATATTTTTGCTATTCATAAAGATATGACTCATTGCAAAGATGACGCGGATGATACATGGCATGCAGTAGGGTCGACATGGGTAAACAGTGAATGTATGAGGTGCACTTGTGGTTCATGCTGTTCAGCGTAAGTATTTGGTCAAAACTAAATTAATAAGTGCTGTTTTGTAGCAGCAGTATATACATAATGTGTTTTAACCTGTTTGTCCTGCTCTGTAGATATTCCATACCCAGAAGCTTCCCTGAAGACTGTGTGAAAGTGTTTGACAGCAAAGCCTGTGAATATATTGTTCACAAGAAGGATGACCCAACACAACTCTGCCCAATTTTTGGTGCAGTGGGGAAATAACTCGTCATACATGATGTAATTCAAAAGTAAATCAATTAAACAATTTATAAAATACTGGTCTTGTATTGTTAAACATTATAAACATATAGCTTACATTGAGTTACAACACACTCAAGAGGTCAATATAATGTGGCAGAAAGCATGTGCACAGCAAACAGTGATATCTGTTGGCTGAAATCTAACTGGATAGTTTATGCAAGTCATGAGAGCTGGCTAGATACTGGCTGTTTATCAATTTAAATCTGGTGATTGTGTCTCGTAAACCAACAATAAATAGATATAATGCCAAATAAGTTATTACTATAGTGAAATGGATCAGAGATATGGAAAAGCTTTTATTTGACCTTTAACCAAATTTGGAAAAAAAAAATGAGACTACCTCTCATATGAACAGACTGACAGTCACCGACATTTCTTGACCACTAGGTGGCGAGTCAAACTTACATTCAATTGTTTTCCACTGAGTTGTCAGAGCTTTCTCCAAACAGCGAGGGAGTGAGAGGGGAAGAGGGATGCAAAAGTTAGTTTTAGAAAGTCTCAGGTCTGTGTCTCTGCTGCATGAGATGAATGATGATCTGCTGCTGGTAGAGAGAGTCATGTGTTCAGATTAGACCAAGGGATGCGAGGAGGGTCCTTGTATGCTCATGTTTCACATGCTGCACTTTTTACTTTTGGATGATGACTGAATATCACTAGGACTGAATATCACTAGGACTCTGGAGAAGTGTTTGAGTGCATCAGAATAATGGCTCTTTGTTGGAGCAGAGGTTCTTTGACTGCACGGTTGTTTGTTGTTTTATTTGTACTGGCTGTTTTTGCTGCTGGTTATACTGGACCACACCAGGACCAGGGCAAAGGACACACCGGATCATCCTCGTGCTTTGGGGGTTTTGATCTCTACTTTGTCCTTGACAAGTGAGTGAACTTAGACTTAGACTAGTGTTTTAGAGCATAACTGATTAATGGACTTGGTTTTGTGAAAGTAATTGATGTGATCTGAATGAGGAAACCACAGTTCTTTAGTGCAATACATTTTAAGACTTTTATCTTTGTATTTATCTATCAACTGTTACAGGCATCAGACAAATAGATAAATGTTTGTTTTGGAAGCATATAGGAG
>JAVQKG010017361.1:0-10731 GCA_036025885.1 Hypseleotris bucephala
GTACCCAAATCGATACAGTACGGCGTCCTTATAGGGTCTACGTATCTGCAAAGTTTCAAAGTGATCGGGCATTTCGTTTTTGAGTTATCGCGGTCACACGGCCAATCTGCGGACGCGGACTTGGACGAACATGAAACCATAATATCGCCGAACGCATTGCGTTCCGCCGATATAATGATTGTGAAAGCAAAGCTTAGCCCTGTAGCATGATTCAACAATGTTCCCAGATTAGCTAGCAGATCATCATAACTTCATTTCACAATACAATCTTTTATCACCATATCACATATCGTACACACCCCTATAGCCTATATCATTTACCTGTCAGTGTCCTCTAAAGGAAGCTGCCAATTGAAGGTGACTGATGCCAAAACAATCAATTCACCTGTTCACTTCAGATACCAATTGAAATAATAAAAAAGTCTTGCACCTGGGATAGAAGATAGGAGGTGGATCCTTTTTGTGAATGGTATCTAAAAGCCGGGTTGGAAGAAGATAAAAACCTTGTTACTGGCCCAGGACAGAGGAGCTGGGGTGCACAATAGGGATGACATCACCCTCTAGGCTAGAGCAGTGATAAGAAAGCCATAGGGATTACGGTGTCACGATCCTATCTCATCCAAAGCCTAGCAATGTGGCAACTCTTAACCCATAGTGTGTCTACTGTATGTTTCCTCACCATCATGGTCAATCCTGTGGTCCATAACTGACAGCTGCACTAATCAGCAGTGAAATCAGGCCCTATAGTTTACTTAAATATTTATAGCTGTTTGAAGCCTGTCTCTCAACCTATGTCCACTGCTCCATATCTGTGAAATAGCCGGTGTTTTATTGGATCTAATGAGAAGATGTAGGCCAGGTGTCAGCGTTGAAGACTTCATGCCCACAACTGCCACCCACCAAGTCTATGTATCTGACCACAGCTATGCACGTTTAATATACTACAAGTCTGGATGTCATCAGAGAAATAAATGGACTGTCATCTATTGTTTGAAGAACATGGGAGGCCTAATGGAAGAATATGCAGTAGTTTTATGTAACTTTTGTAGATATGGCCATATTCAGAGAAAGGACAGAGCAGAGGGAGTACAAGATGTGGTAGGCAGAAATGTAACTGCTAGTTGAAAAACACATGCAATTTTAAGATATCAACTATTTTATCATATTGCTGCAGTACCAAGTCAAGATGGGAAATGCTAAATTGTAACTTTTAACAGCCAAGTAATATCAGCAATATAAGTTTGTATATGTTTGTATCGTTTGCATATGTTATATGTGAGGTCCCTGGACAAACTGGAACAATCGGACAAAAGTCTAGCTGAATTCTAATCTGGACGATGCAAACTGTTTTCTTCATTGATTGTGATGTTATTTTTTCTTTGACTGAAAACCAATTCTGCTCATGTTTTCCCAATACAATCTTCAGAATAATTAGTGGAAACTGACACATAGCCCAGTCAATGACCCTTGCAATGCAATCAAACATAGACAATTGTAGCTTAATGAGGCTAAACGGTATTACACGTTTGACAAGCCACGCAACTGTTCTGCTTTGTGTTGTCAGAAAAAACAGCACAACAGAAAAACGCAATATCAAAAATATGCCTTCCACTTTGATTCAGGCTACAATCTATTATTATATCAAGGCATTTTGCTGCAGAGATGAAGCAAAAACAATAATTAGGCTGGGAAAGACCAAGCATAAAAGACCACACAATAGGGACTGTCATAAAACATGAAATCACAATGTCTCAAAAGAGTAAAAAAAAAACTGCTACAGGAAAACACTGCTTCCTTTTTACTGGACGTATTTCATTGACCAGGTTTCTGCATTGTTGAATTATCCAGATTTAGTGCAGACCGTTCTGTGTGTTTTATTTATAACCGCTTTGCATTTTAGTGGTTTGTCCAATTAAAAAACATATCCACAGAGACTTGACTTTGTTCTTTGTTTCTTTTTGCAGTTTAAAGCGGGACACCACAGGATTTTGTTTTGTATAGACCACCATTTATGTCTTGTATGTATTTTAATAATATGTTGTTGAAAGTCTCCAATTGCAGCTAAAATAGTGTCTTGGTATTTTTCGGATTTGTCTATGTTTGAGTATAAATATGAATTAACCAAAGATATTTTCTCTAAAGGAAAATTTGACAGATTGATGGCTTCACAAATTTGCAAATGTTGTTCTGGTTATTTGGTTAGACTAAGAGGGCTGCTGTACTGATTATATTGTATTGATTGGTCCATCTGTGCGAAAGTGCACATAAAAGATTAAATCAATAGAGCTGAGTCAAGAAATCCTCTACGCCTCAGCGGCTAAACTTGGACACAAGACTGCTCACAATTTCCATGCAAAATATACTTTATATGTAAAAAAAAAAGTAAAATAAAGTGAGCAAACCTTGATGTGAGTTGTAGTGAATCCAGCTTTGTGCAGCCAAACATGGCATGTGTTATCTCACTGTTTACATTTGATAAAGCTGATGCTAGACAGTCTTCAAATAAACATTAGCGGTGTTGCTATTATTCGGAGGTGTTTAGACAAAGCCTTCCAACCTGGAGCCGGAGTGAGATATTAGACTCACTCTATATAGTGAGTGTGTACGCAAATATACGTAGATACGTAAAATAGATTTACACGAAAGGGATTAAGCTTATCTGGTGTTGACTGCAATGTTGTTACAGAGAAGTAAATTAGTGTCGCTCAGTCATTTATTTAGTCTTGCCTGAATAGTCTAGCCAGCCCACTTAACCATATTTATCAGAAAATAAGCTAAAACAGAACAAGTGGAGTTGATATGTCCTCCTTGTGTTTTCATGGGTTCTCTCCAGAAACTTCACCATCCAAACACATGCAAGTGATAGAAAATTGTCCCACATTGAATTATTGTCAGTGTAGTACTATTAACCACCATTTGAAACACACCACAAACTCATAATTGCTAGGACTACACGTTGACTTTTACCTTCAGAGCAGCCAATACTTTTGCACAAATATTGAGAACATTTAACAAAATAAAATAAAGCAAACGTATCCTTACACCAGGGGTTACTCTGGGTAAAACCTGCTTTAAAAGACTTGTATATTTCAAAGCATGTCCTCTTTTCAACTTCAGATGTCTTAAACTTAAAAGACATCACTATGCTACAGATGGGGGCCTTAACCTCAAAGACTGCATTATTATCTATTACTATCTGTGCCCAGAGGCGAAGACTACCATAAATCTCACCAACGTGGAGTAAAAGGATTCTCTGCTGACATGTTTTCAATTGAAACTAAATTACGCCTGTATAAAGTAAATCAGATTGGAAGCTGGTCCCTTCTCGATTTTCTCTACATAAACATTTACATCTCCGTGTCACTTTATTTCTTCATTTGTAAACCAACTTGTAGCTCCCTGGGAGGTTTGCACTAATAATGCAAAGTGTGTTTATGCTTACAAGTGGCTTTATTGGATATGTTGTCATGGCATAAGTTTTGGGATATACTTTAGCAAAAAAAAAAAAAGACTATAGTAATTTATAGTTTATATTGCATTTTTTATATAATTTTACCCACATATGCTTAAGTTTTTGTTATGTCTCTATGTGAACCTTTATTGTGGGATCAAATCAATGTGATCCCAAAAGGTCAAGGGTCAGCCTAACTTCCATCTGGGCCTCTTTACAAGCCTTGACCCCCAAAGACCGCCCCAAGTATGCATCAGTGCATTGTGTGTGTAACAAGTCAGCCATGTTGGAAATGAATGAAAGTGTGGCAGAGTGGGAGGGGTAACACCTGTTGTCTTTGTGCCAAAAGAGAAAGTTAAACTTATTTGCATAAAGCAGCCACAAAAGAGCAGCTTTGTGATCACTAACCAATTTGATTTGACCATAGACAAACGTTTAAGGTCAAGAATACTTTGAAAAATGTTAGACCACAATAAAAGTTTTTTTAATTCCTTACTGATCCACATCTGTGGTTTTTTTGTCATTTCCTCTTTAACGTGTTCTTCCTGAGGTCACCTGCTGCGACCTCCACTTCACTGAGGTGATAAACTAAACCAGGACCATAGGCTTCAGGCAAACATCTGGTGTAGGGTTTCTCTAATGGTTGTTGACTTACAAAGAAATACAAACTAACCACATAGCCTGGAATAGCACACACTAGCAATATGTTTACAGCTAATTTCGTGGTATTGTTGTTGAATATTTTTTAAGTAAAATTATGTAAGATTTTCCAGAACTAAGTGTCTTGAATGTGTGCTTTTGTTGCCAAAATCTGTGGTAATCAACAAATTCCTATATGATTTTCTTATCCTCATTCAGGGTCATAGGGGGTAAAGCTGACCCAATTTGACTTACAGCATAGGCTAGAGAACACCAAAAACCAACTAATCTCTGAGTTACAACTTGAGACAGACAAGAAATCCCACACTCAAGCCTATTGGCAGGTTTTGTTCATATTAGACCACTTTTTAAGGCATGTCCAAAATACATTTACTATACAAATCCGTATAATGTAGACCAATATTGTTTTTACTGAACAACTGAGGATTCACACACAACTCTGTCCTAAATACACACATTCTAGATGTTAGGGTTAGGGTTAGGCATTTTGCTTTTCTCTGAAACTCATTTATGTGTCTGTTAATGTTCCTTTGGTCTCACTAATGTAGCAGGGCTCGAAAACTTTTTAAATCCCTAGTAGCCCTTCGGGCAGGCAGCTCTCAGATTTTAGTAGCCCGAAATTAAATGAACTAGCCCAATTTTTATTTTGTCATTTTTTAATGTAAATAACACTTTTTAAACACTATCAACACAATATAAAATACTGTACCGAGCCAGGCGAATCTCAGAAATACATTGCTTAACTTTACTTTTTTTTTTAACTACCACTAACAAACATAGGTTAGTTTTTGACAGATTCCTGATTGGTGGCCCCACCTCTGAAAAACAGATGTAATTTCCTGCATTCTGGTGCATTCTTATGTGCATTTCAAATGGTCAAAGTTACTAATTTCAATTTAAAACTTACTCATAATAAGGAGCCATGTTGTTTTGTATTTATCTTTTTTTTGTCTGTTGAAACCCTTTAAAGTGTGGCCCCAGATAGAGCTACTGTACCAGCCCCTAATGGTTTTGTCACCGCCCCTGCTCCAGGTGCACTCAGAGTCACTCACAACAGGCAGCGCAGCTTCAGCCTTACTGCACTGGGCTCGGCAGAAAACTACTACATAAACTTTGGACAGGACATCTACACTACTGAATTATTTTGTTTTTATAAAACTACAGTGAATATGTTGTGAGAAAATTGCAGTTCAAGGCGGGGGGAACGGCGTGCTTATCGAGTCGCGGTCTGCGGGTAGTGTCATCTACAATGTTACAACATATGGGCCATACTTTTAGAGGTAGCCCGTCGGGCAGGGGTTGTAAAATTTTGGTAGCCCGAACGGAAAATTCAATAGCCCCGGGACGCCGGGCTAGCGATTTTTCGAGCCCTGTGTAGTGTACATGGGGTTGACCTATATGTCTTGTAGTCACAAAAATCAGGCAGAAAACCCCTCAACGGCTAATTTTGGACTTCAAACTGACAATAGAGCTTAAGTTGATTGTGCAATTAGAAGTAACAGGCAGCTACAATAACTGGATTAGTCTGTATTGACCTCTAGGTGAACTGCAGTTGGGTCAGGGTTGGGTCAGTCGACTGGGGACAGTATAGTGGAGATACAGAGAGGGTCTTCTGTTTATGTTAATGCTCATTAGGAATGCAGTCACAATGTCGCAATAATCAAGCTAAACAATTAGGTTAGTTAGTATAGAGAGAAACCTATTGCATTTGTAATGGAAGGTTTGTGACCTCTGGCTGCTACACATGGAACATGCTAATGATTTTAAAAGAAGGAGCATTGAAACCTTTTTTTCAGTTAATATGTTCTGAACTGTACAAAATGCACTTCACACAATCAAGAGCAAGTATCCAAGAAAAGGCCAAGTTTTAGGATAAAGGCCAGTAAATAACATTAATCCTTGTCTCACCACAACTAACATATAAAATAATATATATGTACCAGCAAATGCTATGTGCCAAAAACAATGACATTGATGACAATGACATCTTTTTATTCAGTTTCAAATCAGTTGAGATGTAGTCTACAAGTAGCATACTAAAACTGGCATTCTGTATGTTTATTGGCCATTCATGTCTACATCTGCACAAACAAAAACTGTTAATGCACCAAAATGGACATGTTTAGAAGGTGGATATTAAGTTAGTTATTCATACACAGCCTGAGAGTCCCAAAAAGTAGATTATCTTCATTGCATTAATTTCCTGACTGTGCAAAAGTGAGAGGGATACAAGGAAGTGGGACGAATCCAAGACCTGATTCCAAAAGCACCTGTTAAATCACATTCCGTGCCGGACCAAAAGCCTGCTCTCCTAAATATTCAACCATACTTAGAGAGGCGGCCAAGTTATTTTCAGGATAAACCGTTCCATCTAAATCATCTCTGTTGTTCCCCCTTTATCCTGTCCTCTTGGTTTGGGCTCATGTGTTCATTCAAAGAGGATTAAAGCTAATTGTTGCGCTGTGTGGGTCGCTAACTTTCCCATTCATTTGATTTTGAGCACAAACAAAAGGTTGTGTAGCCACAGTGTGGACAGAACAAGCTCAGCCAACCAGCGGGGAACTGATCAGATTAAAGCAAGCACCAAAGGGCTTGTAAAACCGAAAATACACTTTACAAAGGGGATTGTCAGTGTTGTAAATTAACAGCCGTGTGCGCAAAGAGGTATACAAGCTTCAGAACTACTAGTCCGTGGAGTGGTCCGTCAGGCCAACAGGAATTTCCAAGAAAAACAGGTTTGGCCAGGCATGATGTAGCCCTGGGGTCAGAGCCGGAGCCAAGTCCTGCAGCGAGCCAATCAGACAAAAAGAGAGAGAAGGGAGAGTGGGGGAAAATGAAAACTGAAAGTCAGACATCTACAACAATGTGGAATCAGCAAGTTTAAAATTCATCAGCTCACTTAGAAATTGGCTCCATCTTATATAGTACAGAAAGTTGAAACCATTAAATTCAGACAATGTTGTAGGTCCATACTAAAAACTAAAAAAATGTCATCCAAATCAAACTTTTCAAGGCTTCCTCAAAGAATTTTCACAATCAGTCAATCACTCACTAAAGGTGATATTTTTATGGATGTCGTGAGATACCTTTCACCTCTGGGGGAGACATGGCAGCCTTACCATGCTAACAGCCTCTCCAACCACCAAGAGCTAAACTGCTTCATTCACAGGTTAAGGCAAGGACAGTAAATATCTTGCCCAACAGCATATGAACTGGTTGGAGGAGGGATTGAACTACCAGCCTCCTGTGGACGATCTGCTCTACCACAATTTCCACCCCACTATTATTACAGATTAAAACAACAGCCAAAGAAGTGAGTCAAAACAGAATAAAACCTGATGGTTAGTATCACACACCTACAATCATGTGGAAACACATCTTAAATCAGCTACACATCCACACTTCATCAGTCAGCTCACTGGGAAATGGCTTCTCAACACAAAGACTGCATTACTTTAAAGACAAACAACTGGGCAGACAGGACCCAAGCCACAAATTACTCCATTGTCTACTATAAAAATATAAAAAATAGTAAAATGCATGCCCCTGGTATTCAAACCAACACTGGACGCTTACACAGTGTTATTATACAAACTGCAGGGAAACGGAAATCTTAATTACTTGAACAGAGTCGAGGAGGCTCTGATAAGAAGCTGGAATGAAGATTAATTTATAAGCTGAATAGTCTGCACGAAAAGACTTAAGGCTTAGTCTGCAATAAAAGAAACTAATAATGAGACTCCAGTGGCTGTTATAATTGAAGTTATTTTCTGTCTTCATCAGTAAATCTTGTCTGCTGCTATCTGGACGGCTGCAGCATTCATTCACTGAAATGAGTAATTACCTAAACGCCACTGACGTCAAGGACCAAACTTTCAACACACTGATTACTCTTTACAGCTAAAAGTTCAACCTAATTTTAGCTCAAGGAAGATGGGAAAAGATGCTATAGACCATGTGAAAGTGTATTTGTGTTATCCAAGTTATTTGATCAAGTTTACTGCACAAGAATGGCTAGTTATTGTTATGTTGATAGCTGACCATCAAAACAAATATAGAAAACCGCAAAGAACATGAGTGTAACTAGAAAAAAAATGATACCAGTAGTGGTCCTAGAATCATTTGTCGGTTCTAAACATACATGTTTTCTATAGCCACATGGCATTATTAACCAAGACAACTGAATCTAAATAACAGTGATAAAGAGTGAGCAGTAGGAGAAGTGAAAACCGTCACCATGACGTATGAGTGAAGAAAGAAATGTCATCTAATATGGTACAACAAAGAACTGACGGAAAGACTTTTGACTTTTTCCTGAACTAAATCTGGATCTGCTGGTATTGTATTAGCGATGGTGAGACTTGGAAAAAGGAGATTATTCCTGAGTCACGGGGTCCACAGACCTCCAACACACTGAGTCAGGAGGCCGGAGGAGGGAGGTGCTGAGTAAGATGCACTAAAGCACACAGTAATGGGAAATGATGGGGTCTCAGCTATCACATGGGCAGTCACACTATAAGGCTAGGTCTACAGAGAGGGGTAGCAGGGATAGAGTAGATTATAATAGAGATCAAAGCTGATTCTGAGTGGATTGAAAATGAAGGAGCAGGAGAACAAAGAGGATTTAAAAGTAAAGCAAATCATGTTTTAAGAAGCAGGAAAATAAATTGCTGCAATGTCAACAATTTTTGGAAACAAACACTGGAATTTTAGGAACAATATTGGAGGTGGAATAAAAAATACATCTTTTGCAAAATTAGACAACTATAGTCATTACAAATAAAAGTATTCACAATTACTTTCAATAGATATGTATTATTATAGAGTGGTTTCCACATGCCGGGTCTGGAAAACCTATACATATTGTTATAATTGCACAAAACGTGGTGACTCTGATTTAAAAATGTATAGGTTCCAATTGTGATTTTTTTTCTTTGTGTTTTCGCAATCACACCATTTTTTCAGAACCGCAGTGGATTTCATGCATTGTTTTGCTCTACATGCTTGAACCTAAACATTGTGCCAATCCTCTCATGCATGCACCTGCTTTGACAGATTTGCATGTTTCTCCCACCATCCCCCACTTTCATCATGTACAATCTCGTGCCAAACCTCCTTCAAACCCACGCTTCCCTCTCCTCTGTTTCTATACCCTTTAATGTATTTACTTGACCTCTGTCGGACGTCCCATAATGTTATTCCCTTCTACCCCCCGCCCTGAGCTCAGATGGCACCTTAGCCAGCAGCAGGGCTCAAGCACCAGTGTGCGGTGGGGGTCACATTCAGCCCAGCACAGCACTAACAAAGGAGAACAGTGGCTGGACAAATAATCCAACTGCAGAAAAAGAAGCTACTGGAGGAAGAGTTTTGTAGAGTGGTTTAGACATGTGGCTCCCTACTGTCCTATTGGTTTTCTCTTCCATTACTTACCATTGTGTTGACTCGGCACACTGCTGGCCCCTATGGATAGTGCCTTTAAACATTGCAGCGTGGACCCTTATGCATAAGTAGATAATAAAGTAGATTGCGGTGTTGAATATAAATGGACTTTGGGAGCAGTATTCAAATATCCTAATTATTCTGTCCAAATATACATGGGATTTCTCTGGTCCCTAAGGTTTTCAAATAGGATTTCCAAGAAGAAAACCATGGGTGCATACAAAACCTGCCTCTGAATGCAACTGGATAGACATACAACCAATCAGAATCCATGCATCATCAAACAGTACAAAGCAGATTCAGGTCTAGTGCAACCAGCCACTCTGGAAAAAAACATTGCAGAAAACTCATACTACAATATTTTAGTTGTTTTGGCTAACATTGCATTTGGTGGCAATAAGACTAAAAGGGAGGCAGTTCCACTTCATAATTAAGGGGCATGGCTGTCCTGCCCAAAACCGGATGTAAGGGCTCGTAGCAAACCTGACCAAAGGCTAAATGTCCCTCCTGGGTCTTTTAAGAGAGGACCTTGAAAAAGGGAAGCGCTGGTACTGCAGCTGCCTGGATGGTAGAAACAACAGCCCCTGTAAATTTCTATCTTAAACACATTGCTCCCTGAGGGGTTAGTCAAAACACGCCTGTCAAATGCAGTTAGCAAGTGGCTATCAATGTACAAAGGCGCCTTGTGTGCAACAGTCCAACCAAAATGTTAGCCACAGCCCCCTTGCTCCTTTTATACCTTACATTCACCTTTCCCTTCCTGTGAGTTCCTTCTGTCACCTCAATGTCATCTGAATCTCCTTTGACGCCCTTTGACCTGACGCTGCTGTATTGAAGATGTGTCCCCCATGACTGTAGATTTCGACAACATGTGCAATATTTTTTTACTGCCTAGAAAGCTTAGCTAATTGCCGCCTTTGTTAAGCAGTCAATTGACAGTCTAGGATTTGCTGTAAAAGGTTTACTATGTACAGGCACGCACTATTGAACCCAAATGTCAACCTACTTTTTGAAAAATTAACACATTATTACAGAACCCTTTTAATGAATTTATGTAGGCTAATACTAGATACCTCAAGTTATCTCTTATGCCATATCTTAAGTATACTAAAATCTAGCTATCCTTTTTCTCATTTTCACTTAATGTAGTGCAACTTTAATCTTTTTTAACAATGTATTCT
>JAVQKG010017376.1:0-12691 GCA_036025885.1 Hypseleotris bucephala
ATAATTTTGCAGCAGATGTCCAAAATTTATCTGACTAACTTGGTAGGCTATTAGTTGTAGTTGTACACCAAATCTATAGCGTACTAAAAATGTTGCTTCCATTGTCATAAAAATCTGCAAGTATGACTAGTTATTAAACCCACATAAAAAGCCCTACAATGAATTTCATTTCCTTCTGAGACAAAGAGGAAGTGGGACTAGCAGGAGCAGCATTTTATCCTTTCATGCAGACACTACTATCAGCACATACACTTGCAGTAACCAGTCCTTTGAGAGGCATCCATTAGAGGAAATGGCTTCTGAAGAACTTGATATTAGGATTGTGGTGTCTTGTGTTATTTTAGGCCTGTCCTTTCTGATTGGGGCTCCTGGAAACCTGCTGGTCATCTGGACAATTGTGCGACATGTCAAACAGCGCTCCCACACTGTTCTTCTCATCCTGCACCTGGCTGTAGCAGACCTGCTGGTTCTTATCACCTTACCTCTGTGGATCTACTCACTTGCCCACTCCTGGGTCTTTGGAGAAGTTACATGCAAAGCTATGGTCTACTTAATCTATACCTGCATGTACAGCAGTGTTTTCCTCATTACACTGATGAGTGTGGAACGTTTTGTGGCAGTTCGTTATCCCTTTGTCTCAGCTGGCTGGAAAAGAAAAAAAGCCCTGAATCAAGTTTTGTTTTTTCTGTGGATTGCAGCATTCCTCTTTAGCATCCCTGTCATACTAACACAGGTTGTAGATGGGGATCAGGGTGACGAACACTGTCTTTATCGTCAGTATCAGTCCAACACCCAAGAGCTGTTGTGTGCACTGCTGGAAACACTTGTGGGCTATATCCTGCCCTTTGCAATCCTTGCTATTTGCTATGGATGTCTTTGTAGCAAGATTACCAAAATAAATTTTAAATCCAAGCGAAAATCAACTATCTTGATTGCCAGTGTTGTGATTGTATTTGCCATTTGCTGGACTCCACATCACATAGGGAACATTATCTCTCTCGTTATCCTTGCCATAGACAACACCTACCCAGAACAGGCACAAAGTCTAGAGAGTGTCAGCAGTACCATGACTTTTATAGCAGGGGCCATGGTCTTCATCAGCAGCACGGTAAACCCCATCCTGTATATGTTTGCAGCCCAGTCCTTCAGGACTTCTATACGGGACATAGGAATCCAGAAACTCTTGCGTCATATTTCCAGTACTTCTCCAGGTGAAGGCAACAGAGAAGTGTCTTTTGTGTCCAAGAGGCAAAGCAACCAGACTAGCAGCTCCCTGTATCAAGAATCTAAAGAACAAGTGGACTCTTTGCTATGATTTATGTGTTATTTTATATTTAATGTAATCCATAATTCAAATGTATAAAATGAATCTTAGTACAGGAAGCATTCGCCATAAAGTACAGTTGATTGTGCTTCACAATGGAAGGTGTACATTTATTTATATTAGATGAAGTCTGTACACTGTGATTTTTTTTTCTAAAATTGTGTGAGAGCTTTACAGAGTTACAGTTAAATGTTATGTTATTTATGTATACATGAGAATTTGAACCACAAGATAAAAAAAGTATTATTTTATGTATGCCACTCTTTTGAGGACACCTCTACCCACTCATCACTTCCTCTCAAAGAAATGTTACAAAATGTAAGCAGCATGTTCCTTTTTCTGCCAAATAAAAAGCAGAAATATGTCTTCTCTGTGTGGCTTTTGACATCTACTGAGAGGCAGTGTATAAATTTATACATTGTTAGTGAGCATTTTTTTCTCGTCATATGACATCACCAGCAGGTGGCAGTGGATATATTAATTTGAGCTTTATGATATTAGATGCTTAAAGGAGATGTGTGAGATGAACTATCTCTCTATTATCTAAGATGATCTAGATTTACAGTATTTTACAGTAGGCTACATGGAAAAACTCAAAACCACAGTGAGACATTAAAACAAAGATAAGCACATTTTCTCTCAAAATAAGGAAGTGTGGAATGAATCAGCGTAGTATAGATTGCAAAGTAAGCATGTTTCAACACACACGTAATAGTTTCTCACTTCCAGTTCTCAATATGTGGCACTTAAACCCGAGGGACAAAGTAGGACAATGTGGGGAAATGTTACAAACAGGCAAATAGTAAATAAATAAATAAATTAATTAATAAAAAAACAAACTATTGTCATTTACCATGTCTAACAGGGCATGCAGGCTTTATCATCTATTTTCAACTTCAGAACTATCTTGTTGCTTGCAAATCTATTTCCAATCTGACTATAGGCCTACAGATTCTTCACCTTGTAGAAAAAAGGTGAATCCGTCAGTGACAGCTATGGATCTATAAATATTAAAATATTAAAATATTAAAATTTATATTATTAACAGATCCATGATGACAGCAGACAAATGACATGTTTGTGCTGGCAATGCATGTGTCAAAATGTGGCCCTCGATTTGTAGGACGTGACAAAATACTATCTTTATTATGCTGTCAACTTGTTCAACTCATTGTATCCTTCATCATGGTTATCTGAAATAAAAGGTAGCCTAATTATTAATATTATAAGAGCAAGGAATAAAACTTGCTTGTTAGAGCTTGTGAAATGTTAAACACCTTTAGGCTTTCTCATGGAGGAATCCTGTTCAGCCAGTTTGTTTCCTGATTTAGGAGAACGCACCAATTGGATCACAGTACAGAGCTAAGGCCCTCACCTTTATCAGTCAGCCAATAGGCGTGTTGCCTGTTGTTTCACATGCACAGGCCCAGCCACACAGGTAACTCAGAAAAAATAGAAGAGGAAAAAAACGGAGGGCTTGTTATGGAGTCCGTGTGAAAGAAACACGGATTTCCACCCTTCTTTTCCAGTTAAACCAGTATCTCTGGATAAAACACGCTCAAGTACTGCCACAGGTACAGTCGCCGTCCGCAAACTCTCTCGTGGCTTCTCTGAAAATATACCCCTTTCTCTCCGTTTACTTCAATTGAGTTTCCAGATCTTTTGTTCGCTCTTCTTATCACTTGGAAAAAGGTGAACCCTCGTGTATTTTTTTATTTAAATCTTTGCTTTAATTGTAGTTTTCCCCCTTGTGGTCCCTGATGGCTTCGCACAGTGATACTCTGGTGGTGTTCTTTGGGGCAACAGCTGGTGCAAATGGGGGTAAACTGGGTTCGGATGAGAGGGAAATAATTCTCTTGGTGTGGCAAATTGTGGACCTTCATGACAAAAAGGTACGGACCTCTCTGACCCTTTCGTTAATATGGTATCTCATATACCCTACGCGTTTGTGGCACATTGTGTAGCTGTAGTGGAGGAGTTTTCGACATTTAAATCAATTTGGTGTGTTCTCCTAATTCGTGTGTAGCTGTGCTAGCTAGCGCTTTACGTCCTGACGCCCTGTTAGCTCACCTTCCAGGTGTGCGAGGAAAAATAGAAAACCTATTATCACTTTCTGGAGACAACACACCTTTTTGGTTTGGTATGTCAGGTAGATTCTCCTTACAGACAAACGTTATTGACAATTAATTGCTTTGTGCAACTATATTGTCAATGCTTTGTTTGACTTAGCGTTCATTTCTTAAATGAATGTGTGGGTTATTGTTTGTGATGTAGATTTCCTTTCACCATTTGCTCCGTGAATCACGTAACCCTTTTACAGGTGGGGAAGCTTCATAGGTGTTTTGTCAAACCAGACACTTTTGAGCTGACAGAGCAATGTAAAGAAGAAACAGGTCTGACTCTAGACGATGTTGCCAAAGCTGAGCCTCTAGACAAAGTTCTGCAACAGGTGAGTTTCTATAATAATTTAACTCTAATTAACCACAGAAAACTGTCATTCTCCAACCACCAGATTATTTTCTATAAGAGCAACACACACTGCAAAATTAATCATAATCTGGCAATTTACATGTTATGTTTTTATTACCACATATTTTTGTAGCCTAGTTAAACTTCACTTTTTCATCTTTTTTGAATGGGATGAGACTTGACAAGCCTAACACAGTGTTATGTAAGCGTTAATTAGCAGTATTAAATTTACTCTTCACCTGGTTGAGGTGTGTTGCTGTGCCTGACAGTTAAACAGTGCTGACAGTTTGTAGATGCTCAGAGCAAGTTGGGCTGAGCCTGGGGGGTCTGCAGATAACCAATGCTCACAGGTCTAGTCTTGTCTTCTTCTGATGCATGCTCTAGACATCTGGAAGGGAGAATGTTTACCTGGGACCACACCTCTCTTTAGGGCTGGAGGACTGAAGGGTTGAAAGGTTTAAAGGTCTTGCAGCACTTTGCAGAGCCTTGTTAAAACCCAACCATCACATAGTGTGTTTTTTGGCTTCTTCCTCCATTAGTGCATGTTCATATGTTGCTAAACATGTTTTTCAGGATCCCATAAGTTGTATTTCTCTACATTTTCAACTCTATGTATTAGAACATTTCCTATGAACCATATAATTACATATTGGGGCCATACTTTTTCTGTTTTCATACTGTTATGTGGTGAAATGCTAGTGATGATAAGTTGATAGTTGAGCCAGAAAACTATGGCCCATTAGTACCTAAAGCCTGCAGCTCAGTTTGTGTACTGAAGCTTCAAATATTAACCAACATAATCAGTTGGTTCTTCTCATACCTCCTCTCTGGCTGGTTAGTTTCTCTTACTATTGATCATTTTATGTTTGCTGTTGACTTGCAGTATGTGCAAAAATTCGATTTGCCCAAAACTATCAGCTCAGAATCACTGAAATAATTGGTTCACTTTCCTACTCTGAAAAATCATCATGTCAGTTAAAATGTGTTTCTGTTTGTTTTTAGTGACTCATACGATGACGATTCCAACACTGTGTTTGTGATGTTGTGAAATGTGGTGTTGTTCAGTCGAAGCCAAGTAGTAACCTAAGTAAAAGGACTTGCCTATTTTCAAACTGTTATCTTGTTTTGATAAATGATTATGACGGGCATCTACTGTAAATCATAGTAACATTTGGACCTCATTGTCAATAATACAATGATAATTCTGCAGTTTCAAAGTATTATTGTCTATGTCAGAATGTCTTAAATCATGCAATTTTCCTTTTTTTCTTATGTGGTCTGCTCTTGACACTCCTAAAGTGTTTGAGCTAGCACACAGTTTGCTGGTAGGCTATAGAATCCAACAATGGAATGCAAATTCTGATAGGACCATGTTCAAAGGCCACCTCTTAAACTACTTTATAAGAATCCCAATCAGTTGGTTGAAATGTACATAATAAAGACACAAATAAGTAGGGCAGTCAGTAAATGGTAGACCTTGTAATGTTGTTTTATGTACTTTTACTTTTTAAGTGTCACAATGCAATAAACATAACATACCGTACTTTTAGAAGCTGCTCATAGCTGTTTTTTCTCTGAAGCATGAAGGATTTTGCTTCTCTTCAAGTCCTTTGTTGAATTTGAAAGTGTGTTTCACGACACAGAGAGGGATTGGGTGTGTTCCAACCTTTTGTGTAACATTTGCTTTTCTCTAATCCACTTTAAGTAATTTAACAAGGTGGAGCTCCATGTACAGTTATAGCAAACATCAGACCTTTTATTATGAGTGTATACCGCAAGACTGCATGAATAACTCTGAATGAAGCTCTGAATTCCCCAAGATACCCCTAAGTCCCAAAGTACCTCTAATATAACCCTAAACAAATTTGTTCTTGAGTCAGCAGCGATAGCACGGATTTGCCTCATACTCTACCATTTCACCCTGACTGTTACAAACCCAAGTCCAAACATGTACATCTAATACTGACTGACTGGATGTCATATATCGCCAGTGGCAAAGTCAAATTATCCTGTCACCTGTTATATTGGTCTAAGCTAGGATTCCGCTAGGAAGCCGTTTCAGTGCTTTTTCCAATCGGCCATCTTATCTGCTTATCAGGTGTAAAATAGATTTAAGATATTTGAGGGTTGTGCAATATACCTAAATTTTCCTGTAACCACAATAATGAATAAAGGCTATTTTTTTTATTACAATACTGCCCAAACTTCCGTTTGTTTTGCGCCAGTACAACTATTCAACATTATGAACATTTGAATATATGAATATGAATATATTATTTTTTTTGTCTTTTACTTAAAAAAATAGCTACTATGCAGACTAGAGTTTGCTCTGTGACCAAAACAATAACACATTTTCAACAACATTTAGACTATCAAATGAACAATCCATAATATACCATCATAGATTTGCCATTTACACTGACCTCTGATATTGCTTTAAATTATTCCTGATACTAATAATTTTGCTAAAATTTATATTTTTAATTTATTCTGTCAAAAAGTTAACACCTCCTCTAAATAAAATGTTGTAATGATCGTAGTGTGACCTTAAATGTCTTCAGCCACAGTTGCGGTTGACATTTGAGTGGTGTTTACAGTTACCCTCCACAAACAATAGGTTGACATAACAGTATAGATATTGGGCTCATTAAATGTGCTTGTTTTTAATGGACTTACATCGGAGCTGCTGGTGTTTGGGCCATTAGACTTTTTTGTTTTGTTTTTTGAAGGACAGGTTTTACTTGTATGAATTGTTTTGTATTTTTTGACTGTGACTAGGTGGACCAGGATCCTGAAGATTAGTGGCTTGGTGATTCTAGCTCTCTGTCTGCTTGCTCACTCCCTCACATGCCAAACAAACACTAAAACCAGTTAGGCAACCCTCATTCTTAACATGAAGCACATATAGTTATTGTCAAACACAACTCCATCGCTCTTTCCCCTTCTCACCTTCTCAGATATTTGAAACCAGCTTAACATCTACAGAAAATGTTTAAGTCTGCAATGCTTTATTTAAGTACCTTTATTGTTTCACAAGATGTTTTTTCCTACCCCCAAACCCTTATTCTCCACCTACAGTTTCAACAGTCGGTATCATCAGAGCTAAAATGTCTTGGCAGAAATTCTTATACATTGTGTGTCAACAGTCCATTGGTTATAAGACAGGCACTCCACCCAGAAGCTTCCAAAAAGGTGATTGTGTGTCCCTGAAATATTTATGTGCTTTTGTTTTATGGTTGATGCTAAATCTTATTTTTAATTGTCTATTCAGAATCTCGTACTTCCTGAATGTTTTTTTTCATTTGTTGATGTGAAGAAGGAGTTTCATAAATGCTGCCCTAATGCGGGCCCAGTGCAAAAACTCACACTGCCTTCCATGTTGGAATGTATCCTTTGTTATCTTGCACATGCAGACTTGCTGGTCAATTATTTGTCTTATTAAAACCACATTATACAAAATCAACTTTTCAAAGCTTTTAATCAGGTTCTAAAGTTGTTTCTACCTCAAACGCATACCCAAATTTGTGTTTTGTTTCAGTAGGGCATCTTTGAGTAATTATGTTGAGCCATAGTGTCTCCAAGGGTTGAAAACAGATTGACCCTTTAACTGAAGGACAAAATGCTGCTGGCTGTTCCTGCACTGTCAAATGCACCTACAGAATCATTGTTGCCACCACCATTCAACAACATATCTGATTGGAGAAGCTGTGAGTTGTGAGGGTGTTATGGCTTTGTAAAAAGTAGTTGGATTTATTTTCTGGAAACCCCCAGAAACTGGCACAAATGGTTTGGTCATGTCTTGAAAGAGTGACAGGTGAGACGGCTGTCTGATCAGAGCGTTTCTCTCTGTGTCCAAGTGGGAGCACCACAAAACATCTTGTATTAGAAATACTGGGTGTTGAGAAAAGATTGTCCTGAATAGACTATGAAATGTGCAAACATGCATAGCATAGGACTGTTTAAATGATAATTGTACCATGGTGTGCATAGTGGCATAGTCCTTAACCTTGCATGTAGGTGTGGGCCTTTCCGCTGTGTCTGAGCAGTCCATAGGGGTGAGGGAGGTGAGAAGCATGGTGCAGTTGACTTTCCGCATCCTGGCTGAGCCCTACAGTAAGTTTCTTTAAATGCTAGTAATTGATTGAGAAATTAAATGTCTATTAATTATTATTATTTACAACAAGCCAGAACAAGCTAAATGTAATGCTTGGCTCCAAAATTCTCACATATGTAAAAAGAATCTCAAATGATAAATGAAGGTATCACAGAAATAATAAATCAAATGCATAGCTGATATCCTCTGGCTACTCTTTGGCTTTGCTCCTTAAATTAAGGCCAAATCTTTTATGTCTTTGGGTGTAACAAGCCAAGGAATGCAAAGTGCTCAACAAGTGTCGGCATGGCAGTGGACCTGCTCAGTACATGTTGAACACTTTACTACTTGTTTTATTGTTCAGTAAAGTGTATTTGTGTTTTGTTTAGATCACAAATTCTCTTGCATTGAAACTGTAAACTACAAGTTTGATTCTGGCACATGGTGAGTACACTAGTTATTAGTTTCATTTACTATTTGAATTCAGTAAAATGACTATATATAATATATGATTTGATGTTTAGGCCCTCAAGCACTGCATGTATCAAGAAACAACATAAGAACACAACTAATGTATCAATAAATTTAGCTGTTTTACGCAAGAAGCAATATGAAAAAAAATGATCTAAAACTAATTTAAAAATGACAGAGATTAAAAAAAAACTTTTACTGAGTGTCACTGCTTTTTACCAGAACCAGCCATGTACCATTGTAATCCTATGTTAGTATGTGTGTCTCTGCTTATTTGCCATTGTTCCTATGCTATCACTGGGTTCACCTGGACTAGATTACAGCAACAAAGAAACCTCCAGTGTGTTATTAAAGCTGTTCAACTTTGCCATCATGTTCTTAGTTGGCAATCTAGTGGCAGCGCACCAAATACTAGAGTTCTCAGACCACTAGAAATCACTCACCCTTACCTGCCCATGACATTTAATCATAGACTGTTAGTCTGTGAAGTAGTGGAATCCAACCTGAATGAGTAGCCCGTTTCTACATGCTGTCAACACAAAAATAGATTCTAAACTTAAATCTTTTGTTTATATTTCACTTATTCATTGTCCACCTGTATGTCCTTGCTGCAGCAGTAAGACAGAACCAGTGGACAGTGAGATGGTCATCAGAGCTCGGGGACTTCCATGGCAATCTTCAGATCAAGACATTGCCCGATTCTTTAAAGGACTCAACATTGCAAAGTATGTAAAATACAATAAAATTAAAAATTATTTTATCATCAGTGTCACTAGGTAAACTAAATTTTAAACTTGTGTGTGTTAGGGGTGGCGTGGCTCTGTGTTTAAATGCTCAGGGCAGGAGAAATGGAGAGGCCTTAGTTCGTTTCATTAACTCTGAACACAGAGACTTAGCTCTTGAACGACACAAGCACCACATGGGCAGCCGCTACATCGAGGTTAGATTTACTTAGAAAATCAAATGTTCAAAATCTTTCATTATTTAATTGTATGTTAAATCTTTTTTAGGTTTACAAAGCCACTGGGGAGGAATTTCTAAAGATTGCTGGAGGTATTTTTTATTTAACATGAACGAAGGGAGTGATGATAACTTTTTCTGTCTTTGGTCCAATGGAAGATCTTTGCATATTTGTAGAAGGGCTTGTTACCAACCAAAAGAGTCTTTTGTTCGGTAGCTCTCTTGCTTTAGCTGTGAATTTGCCTCATCCAAGTGAAGCTTATCTGACACTAATAAAAGAGGCTTTGTGAGGATCTCACAGCCCATTGCCCCCATCCTTCCTCTGAGTCCAACCCTCAGAGGTACACTACACTGAAATGTTCCTGTTGGCTGACAGCCGCTCACCTGTTCTCTGTGGTCCAAACAACTCTCCCCTGAGGCAGAGGAGGCTGCCGTCCACTCAAAATACCACCACCACTACAAAGAGAGACGAAGCCAGGGCCTTTTGACCAGCAGCATCAAACAGCAGTGATACAGTCTGCAGTAAAAGAGCCACAGTCACTGCCAGTTCCTCTGAACTTTGCTCCGATCACTTACTGACGGTTTATATTGATAGTGCATTGGACTTTAAGCTAATGCTTCAAGTAGGCAAGACATGACTGTCTTTGAAGAGTGAAAGCAAACCTTTAAATGAAAACTTTAAACTTAATAAATATTGACGCTGCATAATTAGTAATTTAAGGTTAACACATGCCATATTTAGATTATGAGTAAAATGTTTTTATTTTATTTTAGGTACATCCAATGAGGTGGCCCAGTTCTTGTCCAAAGAGAACCAGGTGATAATCCGAATGCGAGGGCTGCCGTTCACAGCTACGCCCCAGGAGGTGCTGTCCTTCCTGGGCCCTGAAAGCCCAGTGACAGACGGGGCAGAGGGCCTGCTCTTTGTCAAGTATCCTGATGGACGACCCACTGGTGATGCTTTTGTGCTGTTCTCCTGTGAGGAGTATGCACAGAATGCTTTGAAGAAACACAAACAGATTCTAGGGAAAAGATATATAGAGTTGTTCCGGAGTACTGCCGCAGAAGTGCAGCAGGTGAGTTGCAGGACGTGTCAGAAATGAATAAATGACCTTTATTTCTAAACAAAAGACTGTGTTCTTGTGTTATATATCTAAATTACAAATACTTCAGTCTAGACAGACACGTGCTTTAGCTGATGTTTCTTGTGTTTGCATCAGGTTCTGAACCGTTACATGTCCACTCCTCTGATCTCCACACTGCCTCCATCACCCATAATGCCTGTCCCAGTGCTGGCCACACCCCCCTTCCTCCCAGCATCCAGTAGCATCCGTGACTGTGTGCGTCTGAGAGGCCTTCCATATACTGCTGGCATCGAGGACATTCTGGAGTTCATGGGAGATCACACAGTGGACATCAAACCTCATGGAGTCCACATGGTTCTTAACCAACAGGTCTGACATTAAGGCCAATGTTTTTCAGTTTATTTTTTTTCTCCAGCGCACCACAAATGTTTTAACACTCCCTTTCCGAGCAGGGCCGGCCCTCGGGTGATGCCTTTATCCAAATGAAGTCTGCAGACAAGGCCTTTATGGTATCTCAAAAGTGCCACAAAAAGACTATGAAGGACAGATATGTTGAGGTGTTTCAGTGCTCCACAGAAGAAATGAGCATTGTCCTAATGGGAGGAACACTGAATCGCAGCGGCCTTTCTCCTCCACCATGTAAACTGCCTTGTAAGTTCTAATCACAATCTTTACATTTAGGCTAGAGGCTACCCACATACAATGTTTGTGTTCAGCTAAACTAAGATGGACTCTCTGTACCCAGTGTCCGCATAGGTTTGTGTAACTAAGGTTAAACCTGTGTGTTTGTACGTAAATACTCTTGCAGTCATTTCCGACAGTGGCTGTTCTGGGGGTCACAGTACCACCATGACCACTAGGTCTCTTTGTTGATTGTGTCATTCGTCATTACAGGACACAAATGTTTTCCTGTAAACAAGAGGTGGCTTTTCACTTATAGGAAACAGATAAAAATTATGTTTGATAAAGCATAGATCATGTAATATAACTATATATTGTTTATGTGTTCTGTAGGTCTCTCTCCCCCAACAGCCTATGCCGCCTTCCCCACTCCGCCTGCTCTTCTGTCAGAGGCCGCCCTGTACCAGCCCCCCCTGCTGGCCGCTCCTCGTGCTCCTCAGACCTCTGCACATACTGCTGCTCATACACTGGCATACTACCCCCCACAGCCACATCTCTATATGAACATGAACATGAACTACACCGCCTACTACCCCAGGTCAGTCCTGTGTGTCTGTTATAGTGTAGGTACTGTATGTTTATTACCCACTCTCACACTTGTTTCTCTCTAGTCCTCCAGTGTCTCCCTCTACAGTGGGCTACTTTGCGGCCCCTCCAGGAGCAGTAGCTGCAGCAGTAGCCGCTCAGTCTCACCCGGCTGCAGCCTCAGCCTCCTCTGTGCTGCCTCAACCTGGAGCTCTCGTCCGGATGCAGGGTCTTCCCTACAACGCTGGGGTCAAAGACATCCTGAGCTTCTTCCAAGGATACCCGGTCAGTCCCACACTTTTGGGATGTATTCTTCATTGTGGGATCACTAAATCCCACAATGCCTTCAATACTGAAAACTATCACAATTCCTACATTATGAGGTTCAGCATTATTCATATATGGGATCTGTGTTCACTTGCCTCCCTTTTTATTTATGCTGCCAGACCAAATTAAGGAGTCCGTTGAATCCATCGTGACAGTTGTGAGTCTGTGTGCATTTGTGTATCATGTCTTACTTAGAGGGTTAGCCCAACCTATAAAATGTATGCGTTTATGTGGTGAGTGACTGTTAGCTGAACTATGTAAGTTGTATTATTTAGTGTGTTTGCTTATTGCAGTGTCATACATAGTGTTACTGGGTCACACCAGTGGAGGTATGTGTGTATTATTCTGTGGAGGCTGTCTGATTGACTGAGTTCATATGATGCTGTGTGTAGTACGGCCCTGAAGACTACAGCGGTGTGGTTCAGATGAGTGAACAGGCCAGAAGTCTGATTCAGCCCAAAGAATGGCTCTGTCTTTAGGGACCCAGTCCAAGGTAAGAAGAAGCCCAGTCATACCGTCATGGTTCAGAGCTTCTCCCACAGCATGTTGTTCTGCATGCTCCCAATCAGACCTGCTTTATAACCACTACAGCATTTCCAATTCCAGTTACCGGTAGGAGTGATTTATTTGGCTCACCTAAAGGGATGCAGTTGAGTGATGAAGTAAAGATTGTGGCATGTATTTTCTTCAGTATATTTTGTATTATTTGGTATCTTATCCATCTAACATAAATCTGACACACTCATATATATCTAT
>JAVQKG010017390.1:0-13607 GCA_036025885.1 Hypseleotris bucephala
ATTTATGAAAGTCAAGCCCTTGTTTTGTATTTATTTTAATGAATTTGAACAATTTAAAAAAGCCCTAAATTTGATCAAATGTAAATCTGCAGCAGTTATTAGTTTCATACAAAATCTAAATTAAACCAGACCTCTTTCTTTTCTTTTCTTTTCTTTTTTGTTTTTGTTTTTGTTTTTCTCTCCTCATTATTTTGTTACTTTTTGTTAAGCAAAGCTCAGTCTCTATACTATATCTGCATTGTTCAATGTATACTGTATTGCCTGTATGGATTTAAAATAAAGCATTGAAAAAAAAAGTTGCATATGATATGTCTAAAATGTCCTGTGTGAAGTATGAAAAAGGTCCCACAGTATCTATGTATCAATGACTTTCGTTCTCAATGTAGCTGGCCACCCACAAAGGTTAAACACAGCTCTAAGTGCGCTCATTACATAGACCACAGAGAGGGAGAGGGAGGACGCTGATGGGCGTGTTAGATTATTCACAGAGGATAACTATGAAAGATGTCACTGTGTTGGTGCTAATTGTTAGTGTTTTGAAAAAGCCATCATTAATTGTTTTTGTCAGACAAAAAGCTGATTTGGACTTTCTTTTTTTATTGATTTTACAAAAAAAAAAATCTTGATGTGAGAAACCTTTGTAAGTAGGATGACTGGACTAAAACATAAATGCATGACTCAGTGTAAGTGGGTTCCAGCCTACGCATTATGAGGCACCTCTGCCGTTGTATGAGGAGGTGAAAACTATGCTTCATGACTTGACAATTTCTAAACTTCAATAAACTGATATTTCGTAAACCAGTTACATACCAACCTGAATTACTTACCAGACCCACATGTTTGCAGTGATAGCCTAGTAATTCCTGTGGAATTCAATAGTTTTTTAGTTGAACTTAATTGGAATCATTTTATAAATACTATACAATCCTCACATGCAAATCAAGTAATTAACAGTATAGTCCTCCACACTCATTATAAAAACACTTAGGTACACGGCGTGTCAGTGGAAGCTGAGGAGTTTCTGAGGCTAATGGATGGACTAATAGCTGAGGATGCCATTGCAATCAAGCCAAATTGTTGTTGTGTGAAAACCTAAATCATTAATGCATGAAATTTGTCTGATACTTTTGGCTTAGAATTTCTTTTATTTATTTAACCAGATAAACCTGTCCATGTTTATACTGTATAACAACCTCACACATGTATTCTCTTTTAGCAAGCTTTCTGCAAAGTAAACCCATATATTCAGTCAAACATGACAAGAACCAGGCTGACAGTCCACTGTCAATCAATTTGCACTTTCACATCGCCCCCATTTCAACCAGTGGACCCACAGTTGTATTCAGTCATAGTTGTGTGTTGTGTGGTAGATGTTTTTGTATTTTTTGATGTTTGATCCTATGAACTACGAGAACTATGTTTATATCATGACAGACAGCATTTCCTACACGTTTGAGCACTTTCCTCTTCTTTAAAGTTGTGGCACTTGCACACTGCTGGTATATTGCTGTATTATCCAATCTTTTATGCCTTTACCTGCTTGTACTCAGAATACGACCATTGATCCGAACCATGGTTTGTTAGAAAGAAGATTGCTTTTTTTATACAAGATGTGGTTTATTTTTATAAGGTGTGAATATTTTGTGTTTGTGCAAGGTATTAGAAGCAGTAAGATTAAAACATAGCCTGCAAATCCTATACAGTATAGTAGGGGTGGGTGACAATGGCAATAAAAATCGAATCGTGATATGAAGTCATGGAGATCAAAGTAATCTGAGAAGATCGAATGATTGAATTGTGATACAGCGTATATTCATTTATGCTCTGCTCTTCACCACCATTTTTTACTGTAGTAACGCCTGTCGTCATATTAATAAAAAAAGGAAAATAGTGATCATAATTGGATTGAATGTACAATTAATTTGTAGTAAAAGTGGTTTTATGTAGCAGTAGTCTTCTCTATAAGAAAAAAAAAATCAATATATATATTATTTTATTATTATCATTTTAGTTTTAGTTTCGCATAATCTTAAAGCATAATATCAACACAGAGCTTTGATGGATGTTGCAGCTTCACATTTGAAAAAGCATGGCATCAAAATGTTTTTTTTTTCTGACCTGATACATTGAATGGATCCATGCACTATAGTTCCACCAGCATGACTGTGGAAACTGAGATGATAATCGTAAATGACCTGTGTGAAGCCTTCAGTTGAGAGAAAATCTTGCTGAACATAAAACCTAACACAAGTAATAGTGATCATTTCAACCTGAGCACAAAGGGCTTTTCATGACTTCATATTCCAGGCATGCTCTGGAGGTGGGTGAAAAACAACAAGGAATCCAGCCAGGCTCCAATCAATCGCAGAGCCTTTATATGTTGGTGAGATTTGTACTGTAGCATCAGCTGTTATCTTTTCTGTGACCATGAGGTGCTAAAAAGCATGCAAGATGGTTAAAAGAATCCAACTATGTGGTTCTATCTCCATGTGGGTTGTAAAATGTTTTTATCTGAGCAAATTAGATGTTTTAGAGTCTGCATTCTCCAGTTAGTGATTATTTGATAACTAAATTAGGTGACGATTATTTCATTAACAGATTAATCTCTAATCCTACCAATTGTATCAGACCTATTTTGAAGCACAATATACATATCTCAGATAGAAAATGTATCATACTTCTGTTATGAAATACTTCACCCGTACAATAATAACTTGTGTTGTGGCTACATTTCAGTCAGTCCTTAGTTTAGTCTTGGTTTGGTACTGCTTTTTGGATTGATTTGTTTGAGGTTTAGTTTTCCAATGTTGATTCACAACTACTTTTGATCAGCAAATTCAGTTCTCCTCCTTTGTGTACTTAAATGTAAATTTAAATTACTATGTCCAAATGCTTCATATCGTCATTGCAATACACAACATACAGAATGTTTTTTTCCTGATATTTTGCAACCCCATTCCACATTCTTGTATCCGACACATCAGCACATATTGTCCGTATCTCTGAGGTGGTCCAAGGAGAGCCATAATTCAAGTCTCTTTTGACAGACTTACAACATGAACGATGGAGATATTTCACTCAGACTGGAGCTGTATGTTGACTTTGCAATAGTGGGAGCTGTTAAAAACCGCCAACATAAGGACCAAAGGCTCAATGCAATCGCTCCCTGGAAAGCTGCACTTAGCTCCGCGTGGCCATTTTTCAAGAACACATTGAATTCTGTCATCTATAAATTTTCCCATAAAGGGGCCTTTTGTGTTGTATGTGTGTGTTTGAGCCATGGCATTTTACAGTCTACTACTACTAGCTTTAACATGCCGGATAATATATTCATAGCGCTCTTTTAGGCTCATGCATAACACAATAGAAATCCTGGGGGTTTCCATTAATTAAGACCTGCTGAACACACACTATACAGACACGGTAGTAGCATGTAGCATAAAAAAGCGCCAAAGGAGCTTTACTACCAAGGCTTTTTATGCAGTGTGTGCCTCCAAAAGAAATTGTATCCTTTGTTACTGTTAGCACTGTAAAAAGCTGGAGGTAGAAGCGAGTTCAAAGTTCTCCAGTCTCGGAGGGGATGAAAGAGGCTGTCGTGAAAGCAACCAAGAGGACCTCATCCATAATAAAGGCAGGAAGGACGTGAACCACCAGTGCAAGGAGGTCCCATCTGCTGGCTAAACAAATGCCAACCCCGGTTTTATTTTAGCTATTCATTTTCCAGGAAGCTGAATTTATCCTGCCAAAAGATTGTGTTTTGATTTGTTGATTGTAGTGCCTTGTGCCAAAGCTTTTCTTTATAGTCCCCAACACAGCCAATTTGTGTAGTGATCATGTTTAATTGCATTTTTCACTTTTACATATATGGCAAAAGCCTAGAAGAAACATAGTTGAAATAACAAGAGTATAGTTAGAAAGTGTACTAAAAAAGGTCAAGATGTCAGGAATACACCAGCATAAAATCATTTTTAGCGTCACCAATACTCACATATATTAATGAATTGTACAGTGTATTATGATATCGGCCACAGCTTGGACAAATTTTAGAGTGCGCCTGTCAGATCTTAGAGGTGTTAAGATCCATTGGTTGCACTTATGTATTTAATTACTTATCGTAGTTACCCAAAAGGTTTTCAGTGGTTCATAATTATAAAAAATATGTTATTGTAAGACGGAAAAGCCTTTAGGTCATGTCTAGTCAGAATTTATACTGCCGTTCTCACAGCTGTGTCTTGTCTTCTAGCATGGAGGTATTGTGTATTTGGGTGTGCGTTTTTGTGGTTTCTCAGGTTTGCACTTGCTTTTTGGCAAATATTCTTGGCTTGGATTTTCACTATCTGCTCCTCATTCATCTCCCTCTCCCATCCAATCACTTTCTACTTCAACAACATTCAATTGCATTCTGTCTTTTCTGTCATTTAGCTGATTTTTTAAATTCAAATCTCCTTTCCACCATAGCATCTCCACCTATATAGATATATTGATACATATAGTGATACATTGCATTTATGCTCTGCTTTTCACTGTCATTTTGACTATAATAGTTGTTCATATTAATAAAAAAAAGTAAAACTGTTTTTTGAAGACACTGTAGTGTGTAAGACAGCATTTCAAAGCTTTGCTGATTGGCTACTGCAGCGCTGATATCATGACAGGCTTTTAGGAGCAACAAGCATGCCAGGATTTGTCTGTGACTCACGCTCGGTCTACAATCTGTAATGTGCCAGTTTACAGCACACAGTCAACAAACACTGGGCTTAAAATGTATGGCACAATGAAGGAACACATGGGAGATGCCACAAAGAGCCTGTGTGCCCGTCTGTACACTGTGGTCTCAACATTTCTCAGCTGAGAGAACTCGCTTCTTCAGCTTAAGTTGGACTTCAGAGTGAGCGCTTTGTACACTGTTGGTATATTGATAGGCTGGGATTTCATTTCACAGAAGGAGAAAGTTGAAGTTGTCTGTAGGTTTCCTAAAACAAACAAACAAAAATAAAAAAATGCTTAAAGTTGCAGTTCCTGATTATTTTGAGCAGGAAAAAGAAAACAAAACAAAAAATGTGTTTGTTTGAAAGTTACAATAATGCTCTAGCATTTTTCTTCCTCTCATATTTAAACCAATATCAAGGTCTCACACAAGCAGGAAGTATGAGAAAAATGGTCTAAGCTGCAGTCTTAAAACATGCTCATGTTAAGGTTATCCAAATATAATTCCACTGCATATTATTTTTTCAATGTTATAGAGTGGACTTGGAAATGGTTTGCAGTAAATAGCCTGAGATGTATTGTTGTAACTGAGGTATTTTAATGAATTACTTTAATCACTTTCATTCTTGTGTAATGAACAAGTGATTTGTATTGTAGCTGACATAACTCCACTGAAAGAAGCATTAAACAGAAAACCCTTGAACATCACTCACACAGATGGCTCCTAAGTGTTTTAGCTGAAAGGCGAGTCTCAGCTTCTTCTCGCTGCTTTAATTTGCCACATAAGTAATCTGCGACTGTGCCAAGTGGGATGATTGAGGAGCCATAATGATTTCACATTACTCAGTTGTACACTTACAGAAATAAAAATCTGGAAAATGGATGTCAAGTAATGACTGTAAACTGCAGTCAGTGATGCAACAAACAGATTTAGCATCTCGTCTCAAACATTAGCACAATAAATGATCTGTGTGTATATTATGCAGTCATTATTTTCACTACATCTATATTTTTGAGTAACTGCTCTATATTGAATGTTTATTTTATGGTCTTCAATAGATATATAGGTATTATATTAAATAGAATTATTTAGATTACTATAAATATTTTTGTACTTTAGTAAAAACTGGCTCTTGTTGACATTGCTTGTTGCAGTGGCTGCTGTTTGATAATGAGCCTGTGGCACTGAGCTGCTGTCACTCTGGCAGACAGACAGGCCTTGACCCGGTCACTGCCACCTCACGCCATCTGGGTCCCAGCAGGGCCCGGCCAAAGGGAGGGCAGAGGTGAAGGTCACTGGACATTGCCCTGGCCTATGGCTTAATTGAATATTGCATCTTTGTGGATTTTTATCTTCAGTCTTAAATCAAGGTTACTCGTATACGTACATTTCATTTATTTGGCACATGTTAAGAATTATTACAGTATTATCTACATAAAATCAGTACAAGTGCAGGGAGAGACATAAAACCCATACGGGGTTATTTTAAAGCCTCCACCTCAAAATGATTTTCACAGATTTAAAAAAGTACATTTTGTACAATATAAATAATGGCTTTTCCAACAAATCCATGGAATTAGGATGTTGGTTTTCAGCCAGATGTGAAAATTGTTTTCATAATTTGCAGCCTGTATGTGACGTACTTAATATACAGATGTCATCATTTCAATTTAAACAACACATCACCTTTTCTACATATCATTTATGTTGTTAATCCAACACAATATTTACTCTTGCTGTTTAAAAAAAGAAATTATAATTTAAGGAAATTTATACTGATTGAAATAGATATTGTTATGTTGTGGACAGAAATAAATACTTAGAAGCACTTAGAAGCACCAGCTGCATGGCTCCAGTACATATTGGTCTAATGTAGCTGCAAAGCATTCTGTTACTGCTGTTTTGTTTTGTTGTTGTGAATTATATTCCATTTGGGCTGTGCTCCGCAGCAATATCCTTACTCTTTAAAATGATGAACATTGCACAACACACTAAATCTTAGAAACAGTAGTGAAGGCAAATGTTTGGTCTAGCCTGTGTGTTTTATTTTAGAATATACAATACTGCCTATTCTAATCAGCAGGGACCACTATAGTAAGCCTTGTCCCATTGACTAATAAGGCTTTAAACATTTCCATCTGTGAAAAGCAATTAACTTTCCTCTAATACAAACCATATGGAGTCCATAAATCCCTATTGAGATAGTCAGCTGTATTAGTTCACAATGTACAACAGCATCAATAGTGCAGTCTATAGCCCCACCACAGAGTCTTCAATGTGAATAGAATATACTGCAGCAGCACTTAGACGCTGACCTGCACCATTAAACAGGGCTCTCCCCTAAAAAGCCAAACCCCCACCTCAGTTTAATTATGCATGTGGACTGAGCAATCGGGTGCTACTGTACACTCTATCGTGCTGCTTCTTTGAGCTCACCACAAGCTGATTACAGAGCGTTAGCAGTCCAAGCACTCTGAATTATTTAAATCGCTGTTAAGCTCTACCGTATGTTTATATCAATGGAAGAAATGGATTAAGGCTTGGCATGGTTGTTCCTCTGGTTTCTCTCTTCATCTGAAGTGATACAGTGGGTCATTCACTAAGGTTGCTAGTTCAATCCTTATTCCAGTCAGTTCATACTGCCATTGTGCCTTTTAGCCAATTCACACACTTTGGCTGAATGGATGCGTTTGGATGTCGGGTTGTGGCAGCAGAAATACGTTACTACCACCATTTCAATCTTTGGAGAAATTCTATATAAATCTGTTTCATTTTAAAGAAAATGGCAATTTTCTTAAGTCTGATTTGCTGCCTACTGTTGGGGTTAAATGCAAACAGATTAAGCATTGTTTTTTTTCTGAATCCTATTCTAAAAACAAGCAGAAGTACCAGACATTGAGAGTGGTTTTGTTCACCCAGAAGGGCCCACCTTGGAGAATTAGTTTGCCCATGGGAGACCTATTTGTGGGTGGGCTGTGGAGAGGTGATGGATCCCCCTTTTCACACAAGCCCCTTAAAGAAAACACACAATCAATATCCTGCTGTCTGCCTCCAGCACCAATAAATGAAGCAGGGCGGTGTGTGGAGATGAATAAGTAAAGTGAGCCACTCTTTTGTACATGAGGGGCAGGGTGCAGACAAAGCTGAGAACGTACTGCATTTAGAAAAACTATAACAGTACTCTGTCTCTCTGCGGGCCGCTTGTTGCAAATTTATGTTTGTAGCTAACACATTTGTTCACAGACCTGGGAAACAAGCAGTATTCATTACATTCTGCAGACTGGTTCATGCTGAATTTCTATAAATGATTAAATTAGCAAGGCTTCCATTGATATTTAATGGTTTAGAAATGTATATAGAGAATTTGACAGACTTTTTGAACTTGAGGGATTTGTCAAAACAGTGAAGAAGATTTTTTTTTTGATACACTCCATCAGATGGGTCATCACGGAAATAAACTAGTTTACTTACTATAGACCTAACCAATCAAGTTGCCCCTGTGTCTGGTGCAATAGACCATCCTTTTAAATGTTTGACATTTTGTGCATTGAGATATAGTCCTCTTGGTTGTTACAAGACCTATTTGAGTCTTAGCCGTGCTACAGTGATTGTGGCTATCTCTGACCTCTCGTATCAGCATAGCATTTTAATCCAATTCTGCCACTCACTACTTCTTGTCAAAAACCGCGCAAATAAACCAAACATTAGCAGTTTTAAAAATATTCATAATGGCACTTAAAGAACATCCCTTCCTTCTCCTTAACTTCAGCAGCTTTGTTTTATTTATTTATTTGAAATAGGGACAAAAGCAGCTTTGTCTTCTTGACTAGGTTTACTAACATGTAATTGACAACATACATAGCTATCTGTGTACTAGAATAGGTCTACCTAATAAAATGGCCACTCAGTTTACAAAACATTTTTATGCATTTGGAGAAAACAAAATGGCTTGCATATCTTCGGATTTGTGTGACAATGTTAATCTTACAAAGGAGTTTTCCCTTGTGGCAAAGAATCTCTGGCATTTGCTGAATTCACATACTTGCACTCTGGCAGAAATGCCAACACAGAGACACTTGAGTTCTCTCTTTATTACTCTGGTAGTTACACGTCTGTAGCTGTCAGAAACTGATGAAGGCAATAGATGTTAATGGGATTTGATGACATTTTGATGATGTCTTTGTACATCAAATAAAGGATTTGCTATTGCCAGAGGTCTTCATGACACCCGTCTACTAAAATTCAAAGGGAAAGAAAGTGTGGCATGAACAGGCAGGAGTTATTTGCTTTCTGTCGTTTCCATTATAACTCCCAATTCCAACAGAGAAAATCAAGTCATTTCTCAAGGCATCGTTTGGAGGACTGCCCAAAAACCATCTGAGGGTTTTGTGTCCTTTTCTGCCACACTGCTTTGACGATGACAGGTGATCTATGGCTGCTTCAAGTCTGGGATCAGAATGTGAAATGAGCTTAGCCGACGCTTGCGAAATGAGAATTGATAATCAAATGATGCTGAATGAGGGAGCCTGTCAGTACATTGTAAAGGAGCTGCTGGATTTAGTTACGGAAGAGGGAAGGCATGGCAGATGAGTTCTGGCAGGATAAAAAAATGCTCAGTGCAGAGTGAGAAGCTGATTCGCCTCCAGCTATTTCTAATATTCTTTGAGTGTTTTGTGTTGGGAGACAGATAATTGAGAGGTTACTCAGGGGCTTATGATTGCCTTTTTTTATAATGCAGCAGTTAAATCTGTTTTTGCATTATTGTGTTTGAGAATGGAGAGGGATATGGGTAAACAGACTTTAAATACTTGAAAAAGCAGTATTATTCTTATCTGTGGACTCACAAATATGAATCACAATATTTTGTCTGGATTCTGTTTTCACCTACCACTATTGACCCTAAATCAAAATGTTGTCAGGAGTCAAAGTAGTTCAAGTGAACAGTTGCTGAGTTTAAAATGTGATATGCAACCCACACATAGCTCAAAGAGAACAGCATTTTACTTAAAGCAACTTTTTTAGCCCATGGAACTGTGGGAATATAATGTCATTTACTTTCCTAAACCTCATCTTATGCACACAGTCAGTGAGGTCATGAGCAGTGTGGACGACCCTCTCACTCTCTCATGTTACATTACATCAGTCACAAGACACTCATGACTCATGACAAACTGTAGATAATATGACTTACACAGTGATAGGATATGACAGGCCCCACTACTACAGATAGTTTTGCTTTACTTGGACCATTACTTGGAGTCATACAAGCTGCAAAGTTTTGCCGTGGCCAGGGAATGAATTGGAAGCGTTGTTTGCTGCACCTTTGTGCAATCACATTTGAACCTAATAAAAGCTTTAAACTCCAGTCAAGAATGGAAAACTCTTGAAATATTACTCATGATAGATGTGGGAGGTTTCCCACCCGAGACTGTCAGAGTTTTGACCCCTCAATATCAACTTACTATTTCCCAAATTGTTTTTTGGCAGCAGCCCCCAAACTCTGGTCAGAGATTTCCATGAAAACAGGTCTACTATATCACACAATACTTCTGCAATCCTCATAGGAGCAGAAATAAGAGTCTTTTTATGCTGTTCCCTTTTTCTGAGTCAGACAGTTAAGTGCTGTGCTCAGTTCAAATGAATACAGCTTTTCACAAAATGAGTCAGATTTGATTACACTTATGTGGCAGAGTTAAGCTTTCAGATATTTTAGGATTTGAAATGTGTTTAAACTCATTGGTACAAGAAATGCATGTACAACAGGGATGTTTGGAATTGTTTCCAGTTCCATTGGTTTGATTTCTAGATCATTTCAGACCAACTACAGTGGAATTGATCATTGTCTATTTTTCCAGTAATTTATTATTTTTTCATAAACCAACAGAAAATAGCAAGTGGCCTTATGATTCATGGAGCTGGTTAAGCATACAATTTTGAAGTATAAAAATATTAAATGCACTCCTGCATACCCAGTCAGTGTAAAGGTAAAACAAAGTTGTTGAAAATGATTGTTTTAAGTTAACTTGAAACTACTAATTATCTAATTATCTTATAATGATCCTTAATCTAATGTAATAAGAAATGTTTTAGCAAAAAATTCTCTCTACCTTTCTCTAACTTGACTACATGTCAAAGTCTTTACTAGTCACTACAAGATGTCATTACTTAATTTTATAGATACAATCTTCCAATAAAGTGTTATTCAAGGTAGTTAGGAAGTTAAGTGCAGTGCTGTTCAATGGCATTATGTGCCATCATTCTCCACCGTGAATCTGCCCTTATCTGACTGCAGCTGAATACGGGCCCGTCCACAGCGGCAGAGTCGTTAACAGCACCCCCGTGAGTGGCCGATCAATCCGCCTGGGCTAAGAGGCTATTCGGGCTAATGGCTAATGAAAAGTGTAATTACAGGGGGTCAGGGGAGGCATCCAGACACTGAGCGGAGGCAGCAACAAGTTCATTTAGATCAATGGAGCCCACATGTGTCTGCCTCGTTGCACTGCATAATATCTGATCATCTTCTTTTGCTGCTATTAAGTGGGCAGGATATGATGGGCAGTAGATAGTCATATTCCCTATTTAAAGTCCATATTAGTGGAGAAAGTTTAATTATATGGACTCTCTAGCAGAACTTTATAACAGCATAACAAGTTGCAGTCCATAAAATATGAACTGAACTCAGCAAGAAAGGTTTATGTTTTTCAGCACCTAATAACTGGAACTGATTACAATGGAAACTTTGAAACTTCTTGTGACATTAAATTAGTTAAAAGCTGTAGTGAAATCAATTCTGTCTACCTTGTCTTTGTATGAATGTTTTAGGCAAGTTTAGTTTTAATGTTGTGTTTATTATGTGTTACAGTAGTAGTTACAACGTAGGTTCCTTTCCCAGACAATCATCCCAGTGTCAATCAAAATCCAGGAGGGCTGACCAGTGTTATTCAAACCCATACCCAAAACCAAATTGCAATATATTGTATGTAATAGAACATTTGGATTTGGTATTAAGGCTTATTTGTGCATTTTATCTAATCATTGACTAGTTCAACATCATAGTTTTTTTTCTAACATTTCTTTATAGTTCCATAAGACATTGTAGATTCATTCAAATATTCTCTCATAACTGCATTTTGCAATATTATCTACCCATGTAATGATGCCATAATGCGCATTATGTTTACTAATAAGGGCTCTTCTTTTCACATATTTCCAAATGTACTAATAGCAGAAACACCTTGCCTCTGAGAGCCCCTGCAGCTATATTTTTAGATGGCTATTAATACCTCCAGCTAATTCATTTCAGCTCTCCAGGCACCTACCATGGCCTCTCAATTATGGATGAGGGGAAAGTCATTGGATTCTCTGAGAGAGGCTGCCGGTGGTGACAAGACGCTTTCTGCAGAGGCGTGACAAACAGGCAGACAGCTGAAGGGCGACAGGATGAGGCAGCAGTTAAACGCCTTCATTCACAAATAACTGCATAAATACCACAGACTGTTTGAAGATTACAATTTTTCACATTGTTTTGACTTGAGGGTTGTAATAGTGATGTATACTGTTCTGTACACTAGGCATTCACTTGGCTTTTTTAATCACTTTGGTTACTAAAATGTGGTAAAACTTTAATGGTCAGAATGATCAAATCAAAAAGGCAGTGTAATATCCTCTACACAAAAACAACCTCTACAATATTGCAAATCTAATCACATTTGCAATATGTGTCAAAATTACAATAAGATGTTTTTTCAAAATTCAGCAGTCCTAATTGATAGCCAGTACCAGGGTGTTCTTAAACTATGGTATAGGGACCATCAATTGTATGAAGACTCTTTCTAGTGGTAGTAGGGCAAGACACTTAACCCTAATTGCCTATGAATGAATGTGGTTGTGTGATTGGTGTTTGGTGGTGGTTGGAGGGGACGTAGGCGCACAATGGCAGCCACGCTTCCATCACCACTGGTGTGATTGCTTTGAGAAAGCCATGTGGCATTGAAAAGCGCAATATAAATGCAAAACAATTAAATTAGTCAGAAGTCTGTTGCAGTTCTTTTCAAGTATTGACTAAGAGAAATGTATTTTTACCAGTTATTGCTTTGGGGGCTTAAATGTGTAAAGGCCACTACATAGTCCTGGGGTCTCATCTATAAAACAGTTCGTGGAATTCTTATTAAAAATGTCACTACGTCAGAAACTCGGAAACTGTGTACGTAAAGAAATATTCAGATCTATAAAACCCTCCGTACACGCACCATCACGCAATCCGTGGTTTATCAATCCCACCTGGGGCAGAAGAGAGCGCAGCTGATCCCTCCTCATGTCACGGCCTCTCCACACCTCCATTCAACCAAACAAGGTCAATGCAAAGTAACTTATGAATGAAATCACCCTAAACATGAGCTGCTAATGAGTGGGTTTACCCAAAAAACACACAGAAGTGAGAGAGACCCAAGTCGATCCACGCAACGTTACGCACAATTGTAGAGCTTTACTGAGGAGGGAGAGACGCGTTTGGATTGAAATAAATGAGTGAACGCGTTCTCGTTTTCTCTGCTTATTATCAAATGTTTAAAATCACAGTGAAACACTCTTTAGTTAGGTCTATGTAATTGTATTTGTATTTTTGACATGTAATTGAAGATATGATTTCATGCTTGGTGGTTATGGAACTTTAAATAAACTATTAATGAAAATATAGTATGAGACGTGAGGAAAGCATGACCCTTTTGATTGACATCAATATATGTTTGTCCAGTGCGCACGTGAAGTCCCGAGTGGGGAGTAAGTTTAGAGGGAGGTGTGGGTCTGTGGTGCGTAAAGCAGAGTCCATTCAAACGCGTTTCTACAAAGCACTTGATTAAACCCGCACATTTCTGGATGGGCCGTCTGTAGAAGGTGGATC
>JAVQKG010017426.1:0-13950 GCA_036025885.1 Hypseleotris bucephala
GTATTGGCACTGCAGACATTTAGGCTGATACTTCTGTGCTACAGCAGGGACTGTGTTTGAGTCTTTGGCTGTAATAAAGTGACACTGACTGTCTTTAAAACTGTATAGGCTACTAATTAATCTGCTCCTAAAAGTAGCCAATGTATTTTAGTGAAAGGACACCTATGACAAATGCATTTGAACCTGCATATAGACTAAATATTATTGCAAAAGCCCCTTGGTAACTTGTTCTTGGTTTGATGTGGTGGGGTAGAAAAGGTTGCATATTTAGGGCCTCAGTTAGCCTTCTTGCCTAGGGCCCCCTTGGTATCTAGAAACGGCTCTGAATATCAGATAGAGTTTCTGATACTTCAGACTATTACATGGTATTTAAAACTCCAGGACCAAAGCATTCAATCATTTCCTCCACCTGCAGGTAAACATTTATTTAGAGTGTTGTGGAGCTGGGGTCCACAGACCTGCTCAGCCTGTGCTGGCTGAAACACACAGCTCAGCAGCCCTCCATGCTCCACATTCCCGGCTCCCAGCAGACGTGTGCTCTTTGAAGCATTTCTGGGCCAGGGATACAAGCCTTGTTTGTGCAGTACTTCTGCGGGAGAAGAAAAAAAAAGTAAGCTATTTTTTTCTGCGGGGATGACAGAGAGCAACATTCTTTGACGACTCAACTGAAGCCGTGTTGTACAGCGCCGTGCCAGATGCCTCGATAGAATCACCATGTCAAACAGGAAGAGGAATGAACGCTCCATTGAACTGCAGCCCGCTCTGTGTGGGTGGGTGTGAGAGGGCTGGGGGATGGGTGCTACGTGGGTGTCAACGGGTGTCACTTCACAATGATTTTTGCAGTTTCACCAAGGCACTGTCTTATTCTGTGCAAGTAATAATTAGTGAGCCTGTTCCATCAATGCTCTGGTAATCTTCTAAAGAAAAGAACACTAACCAAAGGAGTGCTTGATGGCGACCTGCAACCAGTTTGTGTTCATCCTTACCAAGCCCAGTGTGACAGGATTTACATGCAGCTCCTAATCTCTGTAAGCGAACCTGTTTGGGATGTAATTCACATGGTATGTCTTTTGATTCGGATTAGTATGGCCAATCCTCTTACCCCACAGCTCAGTAGAACTTATCAGTGACAGGGCCGTGTCGTGGAGCGTTGCAAATCCTTGTATCCACCCTCCCAGACTTCCAGCTCTTAATTCTAATCTGTTCAAATCTGATCGCAGACTTTCTCTTCCAAATGCCTCCTGAAAGCCTTGGCTCAGGCGGAGGTTCATGCCAGGCTGTGGATTACATAAATTGAGGTTAGGGATTTCCAGTAAGGCCTTATGTTCAAGAATATAGTAGGATTTGGACCAAACTTGTGATGGAAAATCTGCATTTCTCTCATTGTGTCTTGTTTCAGAATACCAAAACAAAATGGCAATATGCACATTACACAAAACATACAGTCTGTAAGAATGAATTAAATAACTATAAGTAAAATGTATGTGGGCACACTTTACTAAGAGGAGTGCTTTGACGTGAGAACATCTTTAAGTCACTGCACTAATCCGTTGAGTTGTGTATAATTGAATAAACAGGATTTAAAGTAGAACATGCTCCACTTCTGCTGCTGCTGCCAAAGGCTACAAATGCTTGTGTTAAACCTGCTAAGATTAGGCCTTAATCTCACAGAACACATGTCGGCTGGAGTAAAAGAAAGTGTAATCCCAGCTTCTGCCGCTCATTGAAGAATGTGTTCTTGTGCCACTTTTATCCACGTCCCAATTAGCAGTTATAGTAGAGGTCCTGGTCACTCGGTCGCGGAGCTGTCCATGGTGCAGTGCAGTTCTGGAGACGCTGAAGTGGAGATAATCCTAAAGCCTACAGCCCTTATCTGTGTCTGTGAGAGAGGAGCCTCTCTGTCTGAGCTGCTACAATCACATTAGGATCCTCTGTACCTCAGGCCTGCATGTTGTCAGCTTCTGATCTCAATTTCTTCATTTTCTAAAAACAACAGCACCAAACTACAGCCACAACAGATATTTTCAAAGAATTCATCTATTCCATTTGCTAACAGAAAGTATAAAGTGAGCAATAACAATGAATGTATGAATTTTGTAGTGTTATAATATTATAACATGAGGTAGTCTGTCATGTTGAAATGATCATAAATCTTTCACGTCCCCGGGTCATACAGTTTGGCTGGAGCTGCTCCACAGAGATGATTTGTGTTAGCGCACCTCTCACTCTGTTGTGTTTACCCTCCGCCTGTTTACTCAGGTGATGCTCATCAGCTCCACTTTAGCACTCCGCTGCCTCTCAGCCAAATGCCAAAACAAATCTTGTCATAATTAGCAGTAATCCTGCTCATTACCGTCTGCTTAATTATCCTATTAATAGCACTTCCTGTGAGAGTGTTTGCAGTGCAAGCAAATGTTTGTTCCTAAATTAGCAACGACAAGACAGCTCCATTGTTCAAACAGCAGCCCCGACACAGCACAACAGGCAGGATTAACTACAAACAGAGCCTGAGCTCAGCTGTGCTCTGAGCTGACAGGAGCAAAAGAAGGAAGGGGAGAGGAAAAAGGAAGATGGGGATGGAAGAGAAGAGGAAAAAAAGGGGGAAAGGAAGATGAAGTCTATACAAACCGAGCCAGCTCAGCATATGAATGTAATATGAGAAACAAACAGGAAATTCAACAGCACTCTATAGCGAGTGGTGAGTGAGGTATCATCAGTGGACATAGAACATCAATATGTCCTAATGTGATCTGCTCAGAAATCCCCTCAGAGCCAGGTGCATTGTAGGAGCATCAGAATATAACCCCATTTGACTGCAGGTAACAGGACCCTAGCACTAGAGGAGAAGTATGTTCTGTGAATCACATGTGTCCAGACACTGAGCCTACAGAGGAGAGCTGTGAGGAGTAGTGTGAGGCAGTGCACACAGGCCTCACAGCCTGTACATGATCTATTATAAATGACTTCTTCATGTACACAGAAGTACACTGAAGTACACAGTGCTATTGCAGTCAGCTTCTCTGTCAGCCCAGCGCCTCACTCTGCCCTTTGTTCTTTGTACACAAACACATTTTCCACATTAATATTTCACAGAGATGTAGTCCATGCTTGTGATTCAAAGCCTTTTCTTGTTAACACGACTGTTTTTTCTCTTCTGTTGCACTGAATTATGGAGGCAGCCGTCAGACAGGACGTGGATATAACATTAGAATAGTGAAGGAGATAAATGATAATAGTGAACGCGTCGCACTGCATTCAAGTTCAAACATTTTCCCTGAGGTTGAGCTCGGAGCTATTAGATGAGAGCAGAGCTGTGTTTACTGTGTGCACCAAACTGTGAGAGAGCTCTGCTAATGTCTGCACATACACTATCATTATTATACACTGCACATATGAATATTATAAACTCATGCATTTCTCTCACATCAGAGAGTGTGAGAATACGCTCCGCCGTGTGATGTCGATGTTTGTTCTTGCTGTCAGAGAAAAAAGCCAGGATCAATGGATTTTGTGTGCGAGAGTGAAACATGACAGACATAAGGAGACACATAAATAATTCATGAGGCTCTCTGCTGTGCTTTGTTGTGTCTCACAGATGGGATTACAGAAGGCTGCATCTTGGAAACATGTGAAAGATTAATTTGTGATCTGGGACAGTGCTTACAAAAGGACTAAATAATGATTTTAGTGAGAGTTGGGCTGTGGGGACAGGATGGTCACATATCCACACTCAGAAGAACACAGAAGAAGTTTGTGCAAAAAGTAAACTTCTTAAACATTTGTCTTTGACAGAATAATGTTATTAATTATCCACATGATCAGGATCATATCTGTGATCATGGGACAAGTGACTAACAACACAAACAGTTCACATTGGTCGTTCTCTAAGTTGCCCACATTGCCATTCACAATATGCTTCTATAATCAAGATAGTTCTAATTTACCTCTATTGTCAAATTCCTGTGTTTTTGCAAATAGCTGTGAAAAATGGCTTTAAAATAAGAAGGTGACAGATGTTTTGCGAAGTATGATGCTGTTCTGTCCATCAATCTAAATCTGTACTCCTTAGCTGTAGACTAGTCTCGAATGTGCATATGCTGCCTACACCTCAGAGGTAGGTACTTGTAGCAACTGATTGTAGTGGAAATCACAGCTCTTATCTCCTCTGGGCTCTGGCTGTCTGGTGTCTGCAGATGGACCCGCTCTGTGGCAGTGCTGTTTTTGACGAGCACTGCATAAACATCGGAGAAACATCTGGAGCTGCCATGTGGCACCTCCATTTGGCCTGCACCTCCCTGAGCCAGCTGCACCCAAACAACTGTGCACTAAACAGCATGAATCATTCATGAGAGGAGCACACCAGAGACCTCCGACACTACTGCAACTAGACATTTTAAAAAGCTATGAATATGCACAAAGTATGAGGCCAATGGGGGGACAATGGTCCATATTCAATTACTAAAATAGGGAAGTCGTGTGGCAAGTCTCATTAGAAAACGACCAAACTAGTTAAAGTTTATGAATGTGTATTTAGGAAGAAACATGGCAAAACTGTACATATTAGTGTAGCAGATCCAGGGGTTAATTAACTAAAAATAATATTCAACTAAAACCAACAACGCCATCCAGGGAATGGCCCTGGAACCATAGAATAGTTTAAGTTAAAAGGCGCACAAGTTCGTTCACTTTAAACGACAGAGACATCTTCTAGTTAGTTTCAGTTTAATAAATTACTTTTCTGGTTAAATAAGACTTTGTACATATTCAGAGATGCAGTGTCATGACATTAATAAATAAAATACATGTGCAAAAAGCACAGGCTTAGTGTGACAATCCAGTTTACATAGTCAGAGAGGCTCATTAACAGTCCTTTGTGGAGCGAAGCGACACTGAGCTGAGGGGAAACCCTAAGGAATAATAAGCCATATTTTAGCCAAATAATAATGATAAATGAATGAAAAGCATTAACCCTTGGGCACAACATTGACGTACCATGAATGAAACACACCGCAAAATCTTCAGCCACCACAGACGACAGTGTGCGGAACTACTTGTCTGACTATGTGTGCATGTGATTGGCTCTGTGTTTGTATTTTCATAATAAAACTATTACTATTATTACTAAAATACAATATGTAAAAAAAAACACAAAAAATCTTGTGTTGTCAGGGCCTAGACTCAAATTACTGTCAATGACAATAACATTTGAAAAGTAAAGAACAACTGACATGATAGTTTTATGACAAATAGACCTTGATGCCTTTGCTGTGGCAGTGTGGGAGAGTGAGAACAACATTTGAGCCACACACAAAGGACAGTGACATGTACTTTGAGCACAGTATCTTCACACTGAGGGAGTAACTAAAGCACATTAGTCTGCAGGACAATCGCACTGTGCCCTTCTGACTGCATCTGAATCTGGTTTCATTGCAGTTATGGCAGCTTTCACTTTGCCCATTCCCTTTAGTTTCTCCACTAAGCTGCGTTAAAGCGGATTAGCATGTGAGTGAATGAGTCATCACTTCAGACTACAGTGTACACTTCAGTGGGATTATGAATTTTACAGAGGGCATTTCTTCTTTGGAAGGATTGGCTTTTGCTCCAGTGTGGTGCCGAATTGCAACGGATTAGAAAAGACAAATCTTCAAGGTCTCCCATGACAAGGCTGTGAAGGAGCTGGCAGTAATATCCATTTAGAGAATGTACTGCATCGAAAGAGCGTGGCGTTCAGAAAGTGAGACCAGTGACAACAAATTGTGTGGGACAATTTATGTTTCTTGTATTAGCATCTTTTATTGATATATGTTATCTCCTGTATTGAAAATCCTGTTTGCAGCACGGCCTTTAGTTCTCTGTATCCACATAAATGTGCTTTGAGACCAGCAAATAATCCAAAACTTCACTCAGTAAACACCACAGTATTTCTTCATGGATACTGACATTTCTATTCAGCAAATTGTTTATATAACATAAGCTTGTTTCAACACTGCTAACTACTGTGCCTCCAGTAAAAAGGCTGTCAGTGAGATTGTATGTGTTGTATGGGTTTCTAAAGGTCATGCATACATAAACTGCATAAACATCCTGTGTGTTTGTGCATGGCTGCTTCCATGTGGTGTCTTGGTGGATTTGCATGTCTTTCTGCACAGCATATGAACACATTAGTCTCAAATGTAGACAACTAAAAAAGGTTCTCATTTTAGTGTGTAATTATGAGTCAACCATGAGCCCAGCTGAAAGTTCAAGGTCCAGTGTCCCACACAAGCCTCTGTTCTAACAGACTGGCCACACTGAATAAATGATCAACTGCATTGGTCACTGACTCTAGCTCAGTGTGGACACACCACTGCAAAGGACTACATAAATCTAACATTATTCACTGTCACATCTATGTATAATGGATATAAGTATTTGTTTTTTCTTATCCATTTGTGGTTTGTGAAATTAAAATGTGAATATTTTTGGTGACCCTCCTCCAGCTACTCGTGCTGAGCTCAGTGATGGTAGACAGGAGCAGCGAGGGCCTGTGTTAAGTGTCTTATTAGTGTGAAGCACGGTGGTGTCAGACACTGTCACTCTGCACCATCATTAGAATAAGCACCAGCGGCTCTTGTCGAAGATGGAATCACATTTTAATCCGCACCACATTATTACGTGTGAGGAAGGTCAGCACTCAGGCACAGTTAAGCAGGACTAAAGCCCTCGAGAGCCTATGATAATGTCTTCCCTCAATGGGAAATATTGGTCATATTTTAGTTTGGGGCTTTTTGTAGAATCCGCCGCAGCTAATGAAGAGCCTAATGCGATGCAGCTGTGCGGCCGCCATGGAAACCATGAATAATTCAGCCACTTGTTCTTTGGTTTCCAGGTCTCAGGAGGGCTCTGCCTATATTGTCCATTATGACAGGCCATTATCCAGCCTTCAGCCGAGGCTCTCAGAAGGTGCGCTGAGCCCATTTGTTACCCCTCTTGCCCCTGGTAACCTTCAACCAGCTGGAGAGAATGATTGGGACTATACTGTTATATAAACATGAGAGCGAGAGGTGCAGAGACCCCACCAGCCCAAGGGATTCAACAGCCCTCCAATTCATTACAAGTGCATATTACATCTGCCTCAGAGCCAGCAGTTAGCCCCTGAATACAAATGACACCCACAGATTAATGTGCGTGCCACCTTTTGAGTTGTTATTGTTGCTTTTCATTGATGATAATAACCAAATCCCATCCTATGAATCTGCTGTACAAGGGGACACTCTTGATCACTAGAAGGGAATTAGACGTATGATTGTATTTGGGCTGGAATATGGTGTGAATTGGCCGGCCGGTCGAGGAGGTGTGATGCATTTGATCCAGTCATTAGGGCAGCGGGGCGCAGTGCTCTTTCGTACCTCAGCCATTTCAAATCAATGCTGTGGCGACGGTTAGATCAATGAGCGGGTTGTATCTCAGGCTCATCGGCAGACAGCCCCCAGAGAGAAAGAGAGGAGGAAGTGAGAGAGGAAGGCGTGGGAGGGGCAGGGGGCTCTCTTAGCCACTGACCTCCGTAATTACCCTGTGCCACTGGCTGGATCCAAATGTGATCCGATTGAGATAATTGCCTATTGGAAACACAGTGAGCCCTGCAGTCAGGGCGCTGGACCTCAGCCCCACTCCGCCTCGCGCCTCATATTTAGCCGTGTGGAGTAAATTGAGACTGATGTTTTCCTTCTTGTGATTCCTGCCCAGCCGCTGTCCCAAGGGCAGGGCAGTGTAATCAGTGCTGTGATAGTATCTGCCGAGGGTGGGGCAGGAGAGAGGGGGGTGGGCCTGATCCGCAGAGCTGATATATTTATCTAGAGAATGAGAGTCCAAACAGAGTAACTCTATAGGACCTGGCTGAAATGGTTAGAAGGCTTTTTCCACTATACACTTGAGGTCAAAGATGAATTTACACAGGTAAAGAGGGTAAAAGTGCCCAAAAGTCTTTCATGCTCAGGGTAGTCACTATGTTTCACCTTCAAAATGGCTGATTAATTTATGATTATACTGAACCACACACCAGTCTGGTGCAATTGTTTTCAAGAAAATAGCCTCTGAACATCCAGTAGCTTCCACTTAACCAGCAGACTCTTCTTCAGCAAACATACACCAGCCACTCATCGCCAGAATCCATCCTCGACCAACCTCTTCATCAGCGACTCTTCCATGAATGACCCCTAACATAGGCGGACATATCATGAAGGTAGGCAGTCTCCAGGGTCCCCAAATTACACAGGGTTCTACAAGTCAGGTCTAATTCACCTTATACTTTTATTGAGTTATGGCTAGGTTTACACATCCTAATAGTAAACTGTTCCTTTTTGGTAATCAGTAATTATTTCACTGTGTGGTGTATTAAACAACACACTGAATCCAAAGGCCTTCTTACCCATGTAAACCGGAACACCATAACCCAGCTCTCCTACAAGCAGCCCCTCCTACGTCTTCCTCTGGCTGTGTGCCAAAGCAGCCAGACACAGATCCAGCGTGTTGTGAAACATTAATAGCCGTGTTGCAGTTTGCAGCTGGAGAGAGCAGCACAGGTCAGGCCGGTGTGTGTATGCAGGCTCTAGCCCATTTGCTTCCCTAAATGCAGAGGAGGAGGCGTCGCATTGTTGGATAAACCTGTTCCAAACAAACAGTGCGTTGTTTTGGGATGGTGGGCTGAATGCTGCTTTTATCTGCGCTCCACAGACCCACTCTCTAAAGCTTGCATAGGACAGGCCGCCCTCGGAAAAGAGAGACAGTAAATTGGCCTGGATATGGATTGTTGCAATTTAATTTAAAACATTAGCTCCGGGATAATAAGGGGCTGCTATAGACAGACAATCTAGGAAATGCATTTAGAAACTTGGAGGGAAGGGAGTAATAGTACACAGGGGTGGGCAGGGGGTGGAGGCAGAAATGATGAAAACCATTTTTAGAATGAATGGATTACTTCTGGCAGGGGTAGGGGGAGTGCAATAGAAAAGGGGTAGAGAAGAGAGACAGAGATACGAGCCATTATTGTAGGCTGTGACATGGATTACGTCTCTGGAGGCAGTGAATCTGCGGCTCATTTTGAGTGAGAAGAGGGGAATAAGGGTCCAGTGTCTGAACGCACAGCTGAGCCACTCGTCTTACAGCCCATTATTACTGCTCCTCTTCAGCTCCTCACAATCCTCAGCCTGGCTCTCCCAGGCTAATCTCCCCATGCACAGCTCATTGTTCCCTCGCTCCATGTCCAATTAACAGAGTGCTCCATTACAGGACCCTCCCTCTGCTGGAGAGAACACAGCAATAGTCTTAGACACTTGCAGAGAGCTACACTTATAATTATAACACAGCAGTGGGTTTTCTGTATTGGCTATATGTTCATGTGCTTATATAATCGGCATATGTGGCCTATTTGTAATGATTATTCAGACCGTTTATCCATATGGAATTTTACTTTTTCGCATTGACTGAAACCTAAATCCACACACACCAGTCTCACCTTTATATTTTTAATTAATGTATGCAAAAAAGAAACTAAATTACAAAAATAAAAACTTCATCCCCAATTCCGCCATTAAAGACGTCTAAGTCTGTAGGGCGGGCTATGGCAGACCTCCACCTTTCAACCAATACTGTAAGTACTGACCATTGGTTGAATGGTGATTTGGAATATTTTAGTGAATTTCTATCAAAATACCATGTCCTCCTTTAAAGACATTTTCATACTGTTGTATAGGCCCACAGCCATTGGGATGAAGACTAGAGATACGCTACTTAGCCCTGCCAAGTGTCCCATCTCCACATAATAGCTATATGAAACAAAGTAAGAGAATGAGAATGATTGGATAGTTTGGAACATTCTATATTCCATCAGTGAAATATTAAGGTTTCACAATGTAGTTGATTATTGGCTCAGTGCTGTCTCTCCTAAGCTCCAGAATGAAGTGTGCATGGCCTTACTTTGGCAACAGAGAGCCTCGCCTGGGCCAAATGTCTGCACCTGTTTGATCTGTCTGTCTGCATCAGGACCTCTGTCCAAAAGGAGCAATTAGCACCCTCCAGCTATGTGCTAATCTCAGTAATATCAACTATTGTAGGTTACGAGTTGCTACTTCGGACATAAACACGTTGATTGCGTTACTCCCAACGGATTCTGGGATCATTTTTAGTTTGTCTTGTCACCTAAGCTTCCAGATCTCACCTCCTGTGAGGGTCTGCTAATTCTGCACAACGCAAGACTTCTGCACCATCTGTGTCGCATGTGTCAGGGAGCGGTTATTAATGTGTGAGTGTAGGGGGCGCTGTGGAGGAGCAGGTCCCAGAGGGAGACAGATGGCAGTGGCCGCAGAACTGAGCCGCGTGCTGGCTCTGCACATTCACCTAGGCTAGGCCACATCTCCACACCTCTCCTGCTTCGATTAATCAGGCCGGCCCGGTTATTTACGGCGCCGTATTAATCACAGTGAGAAGGCCGCTGATAGATTAGGGCTAAAGGAAAGTTTGGGCGTTAGAGGATAAAGACTGTGTTCAGAGGCAGGAGCCAGAGATTAGCGCAGTCAGATGGAGTCTAAAGGTGCACTAGCCTGAATGTTGCTTATCTCTCCCTCCCAACAACTACAGATACAGTCGCTTTAATTTAATGAAGAACTCTAAATTTAGCAGTACACCCTTATCCTCATCCTTATCAGAGCCTTATCTTAATCTGATACAAGTGGTACTGGTGACACTGGCTCTTAGAAATGCTTGACTCAAGTTTTTTGGGGTTTTTTTTTGTATCAGGTCAAATCTATTGGCTTATAATGCCATGTTAAATAAGCATTGTCGTACATTTTTTGTGCTAGTTCAACGGAGTTAAGACGTTTTTGCAGGGGTGAATGAAGCCTTACACAATATAAAACTGGCATTCATTATTACAACATGCACAACATGGTCTGGTTAGCTGTGAGAGCCAGCTTGGAAACAGCTAGAACATTTGTCCGAGTATAAAGGAAGAGGAAAAATATTAAAGTAATAATAAATCTATAGATGAAAGTCGTGGTTGTCATGTTTCACAATTTAGTATTTGTGACTGAACTGTTATTTTCTATCAAATAGAATGAAAAAATGCATACTTTCACTTTAAGGGCTGGCTCTCAAGTTTGAGTGATGTGATATAGTGAGTGCCTGAGTGACTGTGAATAAACAGGCCGTCCAAGGTCACAGCCCACACTCAGTTACCTGCCACTCCAGTCTGAGTGGTAATTATAGGCAGCAACCGACGAGTGCCTTTTAAGAATTCATTATAAAGAAAGTGATAACAAACCTCACTTAAATGATGTTTGAAATCAGAGGCCACACTGTGTTAATTCATTCTGAAGAGTGCGTGAGGAGCGAGAGGCTAAGAGCGGTGCACTCCAGCCGAGATTGAACTGCTGTATATGAGCAACGCACACAGCAACACTCAACACCTCAGCGATTGTTGGCAGCCAACAAGGGTCTTTCTGCAGCTCAGCCTTTCTCTGCCACTGGATCTGCACTAAACACAGAAACATGGGAATCAGAGTTAATACTGGAGCTGCAAATGGATGACTGCAATACTGAAGTGTCTGAAGGTCTCCTTTAACAGACAACTGGTCATGGGAAAAATGTGTTTATTATTTGAGCTGCTTAATGTAAAGTATTTTCAGTATATGTAAACAAAACATTCTCATGAATTAAAGTGTGTTAAATTCACAAATTCTTGGTCAATGATCAATGATCTGAGCTTGCCAGCATGTCTTCAAACTGTAATAGGTCACAGTTTAGTTCAGACTAGGCCAGAATGATACACACAAGATCAGCCCCATCACACCTTTTTGTCTGTTTCTATAGCACCCTACCTTGTGAACATTACCTTGGAATTCTCTGAGATTATTTTACTAATTGGAGTAGAAGTTCTGATGCAACTTCATATTGCATGTTTTCGGAACAATCAGTGATGTCTTAGGGTGTTCATATTGTTAATAAGCAATTAAGAGGCCACGCCCTCAGACCTTGACAAATATGGAAAGGGTCTATTTGACTTGTGTCATTTGTCTGGATGTTTGTTAAGGATGCTTTTGTCATGTTTTATAAATTTCCCTAAAACAACATTTTGAATTCATTCTGTAGGTGGCACTATTGGGGTAGCTATTGTTCATGTGTGTACAGTGGCGTAACAAGAGCATCACACACAGAAGCCATGCCAGACACAGCTTCTCTTTTTAAATGGTCTCCTAATCAACTATTTTAATATACTGACACCAAATCAAAAATGTGTTTGAACTCATGAGCACTTGCAGTTCTACCCAGGCTGTGATATGTACAGTATATATTTAGAAAGATCCTATTGCATTTGGCTGCCGTGGTCTAATGTGAGCTAACTCTCTGAAACAATGTGGCACCTGATTGTGGACTTATCCCAGTTCTGCGGGCACAGGGACTGGGACAGTGCTGTAAGTCCCCTGTCCCATGTCTCTCTCAGCGAGGTTGTTTGTTGCCAACAGGGCCCCTCCCTCAGGACAGAGGGTTAGGACACTTGTCAGCAGAGCGATCGAGTGTCCAGACTGTCCTGTGGCCAGCCTCAGCTGATTAACACCACACAAGCAGTAGAGAAGGACTTCTGACCTCCAGGAGCTATAGAGTAACAGGGGACTGTGTCACCTTAGAGCACAGATCTTCTCACACATTAGCGATCTGCTAAGGTTAAAGGATCATATCTGAACTCAGCTCATAAATATCATCTGTGACACGTACAACATGTTTATGTGTTTGTACACACTGACTAAACTTTATGACTGCTCTGAGCTCAGCAAGGCCACATTACTTCTACTGTGGAGATTCCTGCACTTTAAAAAGACTGTGAATGAAAATATGTCTAACAGATGATTATAGCCCGGTGTCTCCTTGTCATGTAAGCAGCTGTCTGAATAAGTTGTGCTGATGAAGGTAAGTGTGGAATAGCTGGAGTATGAGCTTGGCACTCATAAAAGTTATTTTAATCCCTGTGTCCAGTCATGCCCGCTGTTTGTGTATTTTGAGAATCTGAGGTTAACACCCTGTGCTCACAGCTCAGACGGACTACTGGTGTCCGTTATCAGCTGAATTAAAGCCATGTCAACACATTCATTTATCCCAGCCTTATCTGAGGCACAGAGGCACTACCACTGCACGCTCTCACTAAAAAAGAGATTTCTCAACTGTACAGCATTACATTGCATTCTTAGATAATAAATAAAATACAGCTAGCACACACTTATCCAGTAAAAGTGATTCTCTGCATCTCCAGCTGATGCTGCCTCACTTGTATACCTGCCATCCGCGTGCCTGGATATGTGGATTGTCTTGGTGTAAAGTTTTGTTGTTGAGATGATATAGTGTAGTTGCCTTCATGTTGTTCAGTTGGGCTCTAAAGCACTGTGTTTATCCTGAGACTTCTCTGAAGGTGTGTCTGAGGAGAGCTGTGCTACTGCTATAAATACTCCTCTGCTCTGCTCCAGCTACTCAGACCTGACCCTGTCACTGCAGCTGGGGCATCATTATTCTACACCATCCACTCCCTCTGAGGGCCACACTGCACTGACTCTGAGGGCCACCCACACCACACAGACTCTGAGGGCCACACTGCACTGACTCTGAGGGCCACCCACACCACACTGACTCTGAGGGCCACACTGCACTGACTCTGAGGGCCACACTGCACTGACTCTGAGGGCCACCCACACCACACTGACTCTGAGGGCCACACCGCACTGAGTCTGAAGGCCACCCACACCCCACTGACTCTGAGGACCACACCGCACTGACTCTGAGGGCCACACTGCTCTGACTCTGAGGGCCACCCACACCACACTAACTCTGAGGGCCACACCGCACTGACTCTGAGGGCCACACCGCACTGAGTCTGAAGGCCACCCACACCCCACTGACTCTGAGGACCACACCGCACTGACTCTGAGG